>JANKKB010000493.1:0-15368 GCA_026225775.1 Bursera palmeri
AACAAATGCTTATAAAATTGTTCGAGTGTTGCTTGTAGGGAGAAGCTTCGAATTGGCAACTGAAGTTTACACCTTGGGCACTGAGTCATGGCGGACAGTCTCCTCCGTCCCCTCTTGTTCTCTAAGCAAGACGGGAGTGAGTGCTTCTGGGGACATGCACTGGAGCGTGAATGACTTCCACTGTTACAAAAACAGCTTTAGATCAATTGTAACTTTCGACTTCAAAAGAGAGGAATTCAAGCGGACTTGTACTCCCAACTTTGGGGACGATGGGGACGAGACTTGTTTAGCATTGATATTGATTAATCTAAGGGGGTGCTTGGCTGTTGTTTCGTTTCCATCTAGTATAGATATGGAGATATGGGTGCTGAATGATTATAATAAGAAAGAGAGACAGTATTGGGTAAGAGAATGCAAAATAAGTACTTTGGAAGTGTGCGTAAGGGAACCAAGTACAAGAAATAATTTGTGTTTATGGGAAAATTTCAGCTTCTCCGCATGTGCATCAGATCATGGACTATTTTTTGATACTCATCGGCATAAGTATATGTATTTTCTTGATCTAAGAACGAAGCTGTTGTGGTACAAGCAATGCCCTTTTGAAGAGCACGAGGACGAACGAGAGAGATCTGACAGGATACTCTTCAATTATACAGGGAATGTTCTTTCCCTCAGAAACTTTGGTAATGTTCTTTCCCTCGGAAACTCAGGTAACTCGGTCGCAGAGGGTCTTCAGAGGTACATCCTGAAGACAGCCGACTCCTTATTTTATTGGAGCCATTCATAGAGGCATCTAACTCTATATCCTATAATTTCCCGTTTCTGGTTGTGTAGCTTGTAACAGTTAGAAAGCTTCCTCAAACAATTCTCAATGCGAATTCTCTGTAGACGGTTTTTTTTTTTAATTATTATTATTTTATACTATTAACATTTGGACATCACAGACAATTTTAAAATAATTATGAATCTACTTGTAGAGAACTGAAATTTCAAAAGTAAAAGTCACGGTAAGCACCTGCTCAAGCATACGACCATGTGATGATACTTCTTCACAAATGGTATAAGAATGAACCGCGCGTCTAACTTACGACCATTTCAAAAATGCATTACAAAATTTACATCTCTCATTATTTTTTTGATTTTCAGAAATAATTTTACATTAGAAACTAGTACCCAAACAACGTATTGGTTAGTGAGGCTCCTTCAGTTGCTTCCTCCACGAACAAACCGAGCTGAGCCTGTCTTTGCCAGGCCAGAATAATAATCACCAACATTCGCCACAAAAAGTGGATCCCTACCTTCCATTTCGAACTCATTGCAAATACCATCGGAGGTGTTCCCCTGATCGGTTTGCTCCAGCTCTTTTGTTAAATTCTCCATTGTCTTCTTTAAACTAGCTTTGCTCATCTGCCCTGACTCTCCTGTTGAGATGCCGACCATTGTTATCTTTGGAAGAAAAGGAGTTTGCTGTAAGTTTTGCTTCGTACATTCGGCGGATGAACTGGCAGCTCTACCAGACTCCTTGCGAGGTTCACGATCTTGCTTTAACCATGGTTTCCTAAACCAATCTCCGAAAGGAAACCGAAAATCTGGTCTCTGTCCATGTTTATCTACAGCCTTATCTTGCAATTTAACGTCTGAAGTGCCATTATCTGCTTCAGAGTTGGTAAGGCAGCTGGTTGACTCAGAAGCTCTCAGGAAAGATGCCGCAGTCCTACAAGCAGAATGAAAATGTCTCTATGTCACTAAGGACGAATGCAGAAAATTCATATTTATGATATCATGAATATGCCCAAACTGTGTTTGGATGAGCTTTCAATAAATACACCCATCATGTCAAGATCACAAAATGGTTTGAAAGATAATGTGGGAGGTAAATCTGCATGGTAAACTTATGTAGGAGCTCAGAATCTGTTTGCACGACATGTTAACCTGCTAATTCTGCACACTACATGTTTTTTTTTGGTGACCCAGGACTCCCTCAACCTTTCCTGTGTTCATCGAAATCTAAACTGGGGGCAACTTTCACAGCCTACAAGCTTGGTAGTCGGTAAACTTGTGAGACATGTATGTGTCTCAAATAGGTGACTCCAAGGGATTTGAACTCTTGACCCAAGTAGGTGGCAAGCTCCACATAATTGGTAATGAGAAATTCTGGTCTTCAGGTAATGACGGCATGCATCACATGCTATACATCTTACAATGCAAGTTACCTAGAGTAGCATAGGATATACCTACTCTCAAACGAGTCAACCATGTAAGGAAATTTTGGCTGAATGCCAGTGGCTTTCCGCAACCACCTATTACCCAGAAGTACTCTGTCAACAGCATAAAGAAGCTGGATTTCAGCAGCCTTTGAAATGACACTTAAAGGTATTCCAGGATGGCCTACCTCATCCAGCACTTCTTGAACCTGTAGAGATAACATTGCCCGAGTCAACAACATATCACCCAAATTTAGGTAAACAGAAACAGAGTGCTTGCAGACTGCGCTTTAATTTCCCATTAGATATTCACTGATATTTAATTTATTTGCAGGAAAACAGATTATTAACTATTCGTACAATGTGTGTGAGCAAACAAAAGTACAAAAACCTATCATCCTCTCATAAAATTCAACAATTAAAGAACCATCCCAAATCCTTTGAAGACCATGAAGATTGTACTTTCCTGAGTTAGAACATTCCGAACAAAAAGATATATTAAAATGAGTGACACAGACACACACGCATCTATATAGAGGCGCCACAAATACTTCAGTCACCAAGCTAAATCTGCTGCCAACACTAGCCTTCAAGTTTCCACTAGCATATCAGAACTAAAAAGATTTGTACCTCTGGAGGCTCCCATATACTATCTCCAATTTCTTCAATCACTTCTGCTGCCAAGTTGTCATCAATGACATCTCGTCGGCGCTGCATGTGTCGAGTTTGGATTAAAGTATGGAAGTGCTGATCAACAGATTCTTCAAGAATGTTATCTAGCATGTTTTTATCAAAGAAGTATGGAGTATACCTGATGAAATAAACATTAACACTAAGCGTCAGATACACTGAAGAGAACCACAAAGAATATTTATTAAAAAAAAAAAAAAGGAAGACGAAGAAGGCATATATAAATAATGATCAACTATCGACCCTTTTATAAGGATAAATATAAGAAAGAGCCCATCAGTTAGCTTTGCAGTGAACCAATAAAATTAAGGTTGAACTAATAATCAAAATTTGGATCATAAACAACCAGTCAGCCTGGTCCCACCATAGAAAAAAAGTTCTTTTCAATTTATTGACTGTTTGTTTTATAAGACACATGACCAAAGCACACACCATTTAATCCCATCTGCAGTAGCTATTGCAATATCCAAATTTTGAGCACTGAAAACAGGAACACCGTCAATCCTTCTTCTTCTATCAATCTGTGGCATACTCTTAAGAAGTTTGTTGGCTGCCTTGACCTGAGAAACCAGCAAAAAAGAATTTTTAGAAAAAGAATTCTTACATACTACGAGACATATAAAAACACTTAAAAGGAACAAAAACATTACAAGAGCATACCAATTTTCATTACCTGTTTCTCATTTGGAACAAACTGAAATAAGTGAGGTTTATCCTGTACATCATAAAATTAAGAACATTAAGAACAATTTAGTGAATAAGTCCCCAAAAATAATTATGATGATAATAAGTGAGGTTCATCCTGTATGATAATCTAATATCTTCAATGATGTATTAAGAAAATGAGATTGAGCTCATAAAAACAGGTTCAAATTCAAATATCTGACATACAGATAAAAGTATCAACTCAAATCAGATGAGCAATACCTTAAAATGCTCATATGCCAAATCAAGGCGACAGGCCCCCACCACACCACTTGGAATATTCAGCTGCTTAACATATGCAACTGAAAACATACATTAAATCAGGATGCAAGATATTTTTCAGCTGGAAAGAAGTTTGATCAAGTGCAATAATAATATTCATGATAAGAGGAAGCACACAGAAAGGAGCGGGTCAAAATTAATGGTGAAATGACCTATATCAAAATAGACCTAACATCAAGAAATCTACTCAATTGTAACAACAAATGTATTGTATCAAGTTTCATAATACCAATAGTTGGCGTTAGGTCTAAAAATTCATAAAGTAATTTTAGCATATGGAAGAAACAAGCCAATACTGTGTTTAAAGAAGGTGAAGAGATGACCACGAAAAATTTAGCGAACAATATTGTCAAAAGCCAAGCCATACCTGCATCACCTAAATCCATGAAAAAGCGAAAAACAGGGCCTCTCCTTTCACTCTTAGTAATTGTTGCAAACATCTTCTTTAGCCACTCAGGTGTTCTATAGATCAAGAGAGAATTAAATAAGAAATTACAAACATTGAGAGGAATCAAGCTAAGATAAGAATACTAGATAGTAAAGGTTTTTAAAAAATAAAAATAAAGCCTACCGAAGCCTTGACAAAGTTTATTATTCACTCCATGGAGCTCGCAAAGGCCAGAAAACAATCAAAATAAATAAATTCGAAAAGTAACTAATCTGTTTCTTTAAGCTCCAACTTGTTCATCAATTCCTAATATGATAGGCCAAACGTATCATAGAAAGCTAAAGTGATAGAAATAAGTACAAATCCCGTGGAAAAACCAATGAGGATTTCTTAATCTAAATGTAAAGCATCATTTTTCCTTCTTCATTTCATCTTGCGTTTGGCTAGAACATAGTTAAATTTGATAAAATTTTTGTCGGATTTTGCTATTGCTATTTGTTGGTCATAGATGTCATTCTTTCTGCAACTTTTTTCCTTTCAGTGGATCAAATTGAGCCACAAACCCCCCCTCCTTGGTCAATGACTAAGGAAATTGCAGCGCAGAAGAATATCAAATCATGGATGCATATGACCATCTTCGCACAATCGTTTGGAAAGACTATAACGTAATACCGATGAAGCTATATCTTAGATTGTGCATAGTGTCCTCAAATTGGCCGAGTAAAAAACCAGTAGCAACTTGCTAGCTGATTCACACAAGAAATAACACCCACCAGCAAATTATGAAAATATAAATATAAATAAATAAACCTGGAAAAGTAATTGTTGTTAATTAGTAAACCTGAATGCCCACTATGATTCTACCATAAAGCTAGACCACAAATGTAAAGATAAGAGACGAGGTGAAGCAAACAACCTTTTAGAAATGAAGGGAATATCGAAGTGAGTGGAGACAGCCATGAGACCGGTCCCAGAAAGATCGCACATGCTGAAAACCTGACCTACGAAGGCAGGCCCACCGCCCTTCCCACTAGAATTGATTCCAGCTATTCTGACAGTCGATGGAAAAGCGGAGTTGGACTCGGGGGAGGAGACGCCCTTGACGTCGGATTGGGAGGAGAGGGAGTCGGGCCGAGCCATCTCCAAGGGTGAACTAACCAAGGAGTCGGAGAATTTAAGGGGAATGCAGAGCTTGGAGGAGGGGACGGATAATTGGGTTGGAAACGACGGCGTTTTGTCTGAAGGGGCGAGGAGAGAGAGGAGATTTGTTGTCGTAGTGTTCACGAAGGTGGCTAGCTGGTGGTGGAGGTGGGTAGGTTCCGTTGATGAAGCCATGGCTTGGCCTGGTGAGAGATTGAGGGAGAGGAGGAATAGAGGATTGCGTTTAATGTTCCAAAACTTTGTTCGGATTTTCTAGTGTAGTGGGAGAGAGAGACTTGATAAGCAACAGGCGCTGTTCGTGACAACAAGGGAAATTACAACAAGTGATTTTTTTTTTTTTAAGTAAAACTATATTTACCAATTTTAAGAGTAACTATTTTTATAAATATTTTTGTAATACTAAAATGATTTTTTTTATATGATATTGATAAGTTATATGTTCATGATTGTAGGGGAAGCATGAAGCCAGATTTTGAAGGTACCGGAAAAAAATAATCTAACTCAATAATCTTTAAATTAATTAAACAATAAATCAAATGATCAATTAACGAATTAACGATTCAATCAACGGGTTAACGGGTCTATCAACGGATCCATTAACATTTTAAGATGTTACTTAGATAAATTCAAAAATTATTGAATTAGGTTTTTTTTCAAAATATGACTATTTTTTACTGTCTATGATGATTGTATTAAAAATTGTAAAATATGGAATATCTGATTAGCTATTTTAAAAGTACACGTTAAAAACAATAAAAATAAAAAGGATTACTTATCATTTAAGAAAGAAACTATTAATCTCAATAAATTACTTTGATTGATTTAAATTATAAGTATTATTTTTTTTTTTTTTTAGTTTTTATTTAGAACAATATCAAATAGTACCATTGTATTTTGGTATAGTTTCAAACAAAAAATATGTTTGATACTTTAATCAATTAGACCCATAAGGTTTATAAAAAATCATCAATTAACATTTTTGGTTAAGTAACGGAGTAACGAATATGGTATTTTGTAAATAAATTATGATAATTCTTAAGGAAAAACAAAAGATTAATTACGTAAAGGGGATAATATCAAATATCACTCTCATGTTTTGACACTTTAATCAATTAGACCCCTAATGATTATTCAAAATCTTCAATAAATATTTTTATTAACTGATAAAGTAACAGAAGTGGAAAAAATACTACTATATCCCTGATTAAGTATATCTTAAATACAATATTTTAAACACTCTATAAAAATATAAAAATATCCTTAAAACATAATAAACATAAAAGGGTCATGAAGTATATATATAAACTTAAAAATTTCAATTTTGGCCTTAATTAAAATTTCAAATTTGAAAGAAAAAATTAAAATCATAAATAACATTTGCATGATAAAAAAAAATCAAATTTGAACTTTTATGATTATAAAAATTTTATAAAAATAAAAATTTCAATAAACCTATTCTATATGAAATTACAAAATTGGCTTTTTTTAAATCTCAATAATTTGAAATTTCTCACTTTTNATTACTCTGTCAATTAATGAAAAAATATTTATTGATAATTTTGGATAAACCTCACGTATAGTTGATTAAAGTGTCAAAACATAATGGTGATATTTGATATTATCCCCTAAAAAAGGTAACAGAAAAGGGGTATAATAGTCATTTTCTTTATTAAATTACTGTATAAGTTGATAAAAATTAACGGAAAAGACTTGTTGATGATTTTGAGTAAATCTTAGGGGTCTAAGTAATTAAGATGTCAAACATATTTTTTGTCTAAAATTAAATTAACATATAAATGTAGTGTTTGATATTATCCCTAATTTTTTAATTTGTGTTATAGTACACTCTTTGTTAGGTTAAGTTTCCTTCTCGTCAAAGTCAAGGTCATGTTTGTTTTGTTTTGATACTGATCCTTTAATTTATCTAGGATTTTTCGTACCATTATTGACTCTTGTTACCCTGGATCCGGTGTTGCATCCTTTTCACAAAAATAGAAAATCTTCTCTCTCTTTTTTTTTTTTTTTGTAAAAATTTCTCTCTCTTTTTAATTATAATTCTAAATTATAAGTTTACTTAATTTATTCTTTATAATTTAAAAAACAACATAAATCAATAAATNTAAAACTTAATTAAACGGAAAAAAAAATAAAACTTTAATAAGCTATACAAGACGTTAATTTAAATATTTTTTATAATGATTCTTTAATATAAATATGTTTCCTAATATATTAACTTGGAAAGAAGGATCAAATAAAAAGGAAATTCGATCACATTTTCCACGGGTAATTTCACTCATTTCCCTTAACTTTTAATTAAAAAAATCAATGGCTTCTCTTGTGGTTTTGAGAATTTTGTTAACCTTTATATTTTTATTATATAATTATTTAATTATAAAAATGATTAAAAAATTATATTATATTACTATCAATAACAGTAAAGGACACCAGAAAATTTTAAAAAACGTATGAGAGGGTATTGATGTTTNCGTTAAATCCTGAGGGGAGGGTAGTGAAATTACCCACAACTTAATGTGTATAGACATGCTCAAATGGGCACTTTTAAATTAAAATTCAATTTAGACCCAGTACGTGAATGACAATGATACCCTCAAGATATCCGTCATTAAAGAGGTCAAAATTGGAAACCAAATTGAAAACCCTCCTCTCACGTTTTATTTCGGATCTCAGAGGCAAAACCCAAGAAAATTCCCTCTCTATCCACTTCCGCGCGCCATCGCTACGGACAAGCGTTAGCGCAGCAGATCGCGATCTGTTCTCTTATTTATTTTTTCTTTGTTCTTTCAATTTTGAGGTAATATTCGTCATTTCATTTCTATTTTTCCTCCTTTTATTTCTGTAATTAATGGTGAATGATCATCGTAGTATGAGCTGAATTTTGAATATAAATTATAGCTGAATAGATTCGGTTTCGTGTTTGAGTTTTAATTCAACTAATTGCAGAGATTCTTTTAGTGTTTTTTTAATGATTAATTTTATATTTATTGATCGACTTATGTATGTTGTGTTTTGCTATTTAGTAGAATTCGTTATTTATTTCTTTTCCTTTTTTTTTTTAATTAAGTTTATTTAATTTATATATAAATTAAAGGAAAACCATACCATTTAACAATCTTTTTGTGCCGAAGACGACTGTGTTTTGACCAGGGAATCGGCCATTGCTGCTTGTTTTCTATTCATAAAACTATATATAGAGAGGATTGAATTAAACTGGGTCAAAACTTTATTTAGTAATCTACACCCAGAAACTTATGGTAAGTTTTATTTTGTAAGTTTTATTTTGTCGTGATTCAAATGTTGAATTAAAGTTACTCTTTTATATATATAAAACTCAAAACTAGGCGAGTACTCAAGTATAACTGAAAGTTTGAGTCTGGCAGTTGATTTTTTGAATTATGAATCTAATAAGTTTCACAACTTGTATAATTTAATCCTGCCTATAAATTACTCAAGCTTTCACCTCATAAATCGGTCTCTCACAATGTTTCAACAATATGAAATGGCAAAACTATTTCTCTGATGAAATACTTGAATTTTGATTTTTTCCTTTCGGCTGTAAAATTGGACCATTAGCTGGAAATGTATAAGCCTTTTGAAAAATCTTGGGCATGTTTCATGAATTGGACTTGTGGTGTTATGTGTGTCAATTGAACTAAGAGTTCTAACTGGGATAGTTGTGGCAGGAACAGTAACGATTTAGGGGTTGTGTCTGGGTGCTCAGGATGGCTGCTTCTGAAGAGAATAGTGCATTATTCCCAATTTTCATTCTGACAATAATGGCACTGCCTTTAGTGCCTTATACAATAATGAAATTGTGCCGTGCTGCCTCAAAGAAAATAAAGAGCATCCATTGCCAGTGCTCTGAGTGTACTCGTTCAGGGAAGTATCGGAAATCTATATTTCAGCGGGTGAGTTCCTTGATGGATTAACCTTTTAAAGTTTTCAGATTAGAAATTTTATTGACTTATAATACTCCTTGCTTCAATATTTTGGGTTTATTATGCAGATCTCAAACTTCTCAACGTGTAGTAACTTGACTCTAGTACTTCTATGGGTTATCATGATAATCCTCATTTATTACATCAAAAGTATGAGTGGTGAGGTAAAGTATTTCATAAAACTATTTCCACTTGCATGCGTGATCACTCAATTGATTTTCTTCTTTCAAATGCTATGCCACTTATATCTGGTGATTCTGGACCTTGTTTTTGGTTCTTACATGTACAGAACTATCTTCAGTGATTTTTTTTAATTGTTGTTTATTATTATTTGTTATGCAGATTCAAGTTTTCGAGCCATTCAGCATACTGGGAGTGGAAGCTGGAGCTTCAGATTCAGATATAAAGAAAGCATATAGGAGACTTTCCATACAATACCATCCTGATAAAAATCCAGATCCAGGTTGAAAGTGTTTTGAGTTCTTATGTTTGTGTTTGGTTATACGACCTTGAGTTCAACAAGACAAATGAGGCGTTTGAATATTAACCTTTGCTAACAACCATTGTATTTGACATTTTCAGAGGCCCATAAGTATTTTGTGGAGTACATATCTAAGGCTTATCAAGCTTTGACAGATCCAATATCCCGTGAGAATTTTGAAAAATATGGTCATCCAGATGGAAGACAGGCAAATTTCCATTCTTTTTCATGCTTGAAAGACTTAACATCAATCAGCATGTTACTTTCTTCTGAAAATTTACCAATTTATTTATGAAAATCATCTCGAAACTAAATATGCAGTTCTGTTGATCCAGGGATTTCAAATGGGTATAGCTCTCCCCCAATTTCTGCTAGACATTGATGGGGCATCTGGTGGCATACTTTTACTTTGGATTGTTGGAGTGTGTATTCTCCTGCCATTGGTGATAGCTGTTGTTTACCTCTCAAGGTCGTCCAAATACACCGGAAACTATGTAATGCACCATACACTATCCAAGTACTATTACTTAATGAAACCTTCTCTGGCCCCAAGGTACTTTGTTCTTTTTATTTTTTTTTTCCCCTCAAAACTATTATTGTTCTTAAATTAAGTTACTAAATCAACTATATATTATATCAAATCATATATGCACTGCATATATGTGCTAATTGAATAATAAAATCCATGAAAATAACTTTTTACTGGTTAGAGCTTGCATCTTTTTTTGGATGTTTGTGTGGCATTAAGTAGAAAGGCATGATCATTATGGTTTCTATGATTTGATGTTAACATGTGCAAAGTCATGTTATTTTGAAAATAAGTACATAATGATACGTTGATTTCATAAAATCACCAAATGTTTATTGAATATCAGTTTTTGAAGCCAGTTGATGCTCTTGACAAATATAAAATACCGTACTGGTTAGTGGCAGCATGACAAATGTCGAGCTTTAAGGAATAACTGATCTAAGTTTTACAGTTGTCCATTATTCATTTATTGGCAACAGTATATATTTATACTGTTTTTCTCGTGATCCCTTCATTATACAGCAAAGTTATGGAAGTTTTCACCAAGGCTGCTGAATATACGGAAATTCCAGTCCGAAGAACTGATGATGAACCGCTCCAGAAACTGTTTATGTCGGTCAGGAGTGAATTGAACCTGGATCTTAAAAACATTAAGCAAGAGCAAGCAAAGTTCTGGAAGCAACATCCGGCGCTAGTTAAGGTAACTTTTACCAAGATTTAGCCATATAGAGAATTCACAATATGTTGTTGTAACCATCTAATGAGGGATCGTATGCTTATGCAAAAAAATTTCTATACAGACAGAACTGTTGATTCAGGCGCAATTGACTCGTGAAACAGCTGCATTGTCTCCAGCTTTGCTACGTGATTTCAGACGCATGCTAGAGCTCGCACCTCGTCTCCTTGAAGAATTGATGAAGGTACTTTTTACAAATTGAGGATTATGTGCTTAAGGTTTAGATAGAGTAGAATGGCAGAAAGGATTAATAAAGCTGTTTCCATTTAGCTGGCTCAAACTGATATTCTTTCAGTGGTTACTCCAACTACTTGGAAGGATGCATTTTGGTCAAAAATACCTTAAAATAGTAAACTGCTTGGATAAGAACCGCACTTTGTGTGCTTGTTTTAGGAAATAAATGAATTATTGTCCATGTGTTAAGTCATTGAATGACATAGGTCACTGATGGTCAAAGTGTTTAGACAAATAGGACATACATACTAAAGTATAAAATATGCACATTGATCATACTGGCTGCATACTTAGTCTCTCGTGTATCAGCTCTTTGTTTCTTTTTTCTCTTTTTCTTTTGGCCTTTGTTTATCTACTTTTCATTTAACGACTGCTGTTTGTATGTGAGGTCTTACAAGCTTTTGAATCAAACTAATCTTTGATGAAATACTTATTTATTTGGGCTCTGAGCCACTCTTCTTTGGTATTATTAATGCTTTATACTCTCTATGTAGATGGCTGTTATACCACGCAATGCTCAGGGGCATGGATGGCTTAGGCCTGCGATTGGAGTTGTTGAACTTTCTCAATGTATCATCCAGGTGCTTATTTATGAACACTAGTTACTATCATCATGATAGCTTTTTTTTTTTTTAATTAAAAAAAAAACTTATTTCTTTCTTTTAAAATAGCAAGATACTAGAAATGACTAATTATTTACTACCTTGGCTACATTTTATTTATGTATTAGTGTGAAATACATAGGAACTTGAATATCCTGTGCATGTTTCAAGTTCTTTGATTAATAGGTGCTTGACAGGATCGTGTATAACTTGTTCACTGGCTATCTTTCTCTTTTAATATGCTTTCACATAACTCCTCAAATCTTAATTCTGCATAACATCCTGGTTCCTTCTAATTGTCATGTATGCTTGATCGAAAATATTTATTTCCAACTTCTTAGTAAGAGAGGCATCTTGTTTGCTAATTTTGATGGTGCACTAGAGTGTGATGCCCTTATATTTGTAATCCAATGTCCCTGTTTATTCTTGGTTGAAACCAAAATTTTGTGTTTGGAAAGTCAGTTTTGGAATATTTTCTTTTGTTCTTGGAGAAAAGATTGCTGCACGCAACCCCAAGGGTTGGGTTTAGTGGTAAAAGGCCCTTGGTCTCATCTTTAAGGTTCAAATCCTCTTGGGGCTACTTACTTGGGATATTTATATCCATGAGTTTACCTGCTACCAAAATGTGGAAGTAGTTTGTAGTTTAGAGCTCAATGTACATAAGGAAAGGTCGAGGAAGTTCTGGGTCGAAAGCAAAAAAAAAAAAAAGAAAGATTGCTGCATGCACTTTGTTTTTTCTTTATTTGATATTTACACATTCTATTTTAACTTGTTATCTTGTCTTCTTTCTTATTAATTGGCCTTATCAATACTAAAATTGTTGTTTTAATGGACTCGATGCAGGCTGTTCCACTCAGTTCGAGGAAGGCAATTGGAGGTTCCACTGAAGGGATTGCACCCTTCTTGCAGCTGCCACATTTTAGTGAGGCCGTTATAAAAAAGATAGCTCGCAAGGTCAGTGGGAAAAAGGCTATGTTTAATCCAGCCTTTTGCTAGCTATTTATAAGAGCATTATATATTTTAGCTTTTATTGCTGCATATTAAAGTTTTCATAGGCTTTTTGCTTTACAGGAAGATATTTCTGATGCAATTTGCTTCCGATTGGTTTAGTGAGTAAATATGTTTGGCCAGGGTGAAGCTATTTTAATGTTCTAATAACTTGGAGTTAACTGGATTAAACCTAAACAAAATTTTGTTACAATTTAATAAAAATTTAGAAGTTGCATTCTCCATTTCTGCATATTTTTGTGCAAAGATACCTTATGTTGTGTAAGATTCTCATTGGGTTGCAAGGAACTGATTTTGAGTGCTGCAGATCTGTTATAAGTTGGTTTTTCTTTCCTTGTAAGCCTGTGTGTACTCTGTAACTTCTTATAAAGAGTGAAAGAAGAAGATCTTTTGAACTAAATATTGTGCAGTAGTGCTTAGCTTATGTTTTGTGATCAATTTCTTTTTATCTTACTTTAGGATTCTTGAATATTGAATTGCAGAAAGTAAGAACTTTTCAGGAGCTGCGGGACATGACCCAGGAAGACCGTGCTGAGCTGCTCACTCAAGTGGGTGGATTTTCTCCTGCAGAAGTACAAGATGTTGAGATGGTATTGGAAATGATGCCCTCTGTAACCGTTGAAGTTACATGTGAGACTGAGGGTGAAGAAGGTATACAGGAGGGTGACATCGTGACAGTTCAAGCTTGGGTGACTCTCAAGCGTGACAACGGCCTAATCGGTGCCCTTCCCCACACTCCGTACTACCCATTCCACAAGGAAGAAAATTTCTGGTTTCTGCTTGCAGACAATGTCTTAAACAATGTTTGGTTTTCCCAAAAGGTGAGTTTCATGGATGAAGCTGCAGCTATAGCTGCAGCTTCAAAGGCAATTGAGGAGACAAAAGAGGGGTCAGGAGCAAATGTGAAGGAGACAAGTGTGGCAGTAAGGGAAGCAGTTGAGAAGGTGCGGAATGGCTCCAGACTGGTGATGGGCAAGATCCAGGCTCCAGCAGAGGGTAACTACAATTTGACTTGCTACTGCTTGTGTGACTCCTGGATAGGCTGTGACAAAAGGACAAACCTGAAGGTTAAAATTCTAAAACGAACTCGAGCTGGTACTCGTGGTCTCGTGTCTGATGAGGGGCCAATTATGGAGGATGGCGCTGAAGAGGAAGAGGAGGATGAAGAAGAGGAGTACGACGATTATGAGAGTGAGTACAGTGAAGATGAGGAAGATGAGAAGCATACAAAAAAGAAGGGAGCTGCTGCCAACGGCACTTTGCAGAAAAAGGTGGCAGAAGGTTCGGCCACAGATGAGGAGTGAAATCAATAATTGTCGTTTATCAATTAAACAATAAGCCGCTTTATTTATTTTAATTTTTTCTTTTTTTGATTGGTGAAAGAACTTAACAACATCACAGTGATATTCGTTTGGCCCTTCTCCATAGTTTTGCTACTGTAGACCTGGGTTTAGAACCCATTTTAGTATTTTTCAGTAAAATTTTAACGTGACCAGAATGATATACTTCTAACGAACAACTTTTTCCACCCATTTACTATATAAGTAGTAAGGGCATGTGGTATGTGGAGGTCGGCTGCAACTAGTCAGATAAGAACCAAATCATCATTTATTTTGATATTACTGGAGCATCTTTTAATGTACAAAAATTTGGCTTTTTTGTCCAACAATACTAACGCCGCAGTTGTCCTCCATAAATTAATAGATGGGCATAACACATATATACAATAGTTACTACGGTGTATCGGAGATGAATAGAAAAACTGGAATTTTTTTTCCCTCTGATCTGCATGTCTATATTGAACTTAAGTTATAATCGGTAGCTATAACCATTATTAAACCCTTGCATTGATGGGTTGGGGACTGCTTTTGATCATTTTAATGCTAGCTCGACACAGCCCTTGTTTATTGTTGTCTCTAAATGGTCAAACTGTGATCACGAAGCAAAGTTATTTGTGTTTTACGTGATTTTATGTGCCTTAAACAGTGAAAAAAAATTTGGCCACTCAAATTTTACAAGGCAAAAGCTCCTTGACACTTCCTAATTCATCTCTTTGAATAATTCTTTTCGTATAAAGGCAAAAAAGAGTCATTCTACAATATACTGATCGTCCAACCTAGTAAGCGCGACTACACCTGAATCTATATAGTAAGTTAAAGTGCAGTCAGTCTTGATGCTTGCCACTTTCCAGGAATGGATGACAGAAAATGATCTCTTAATTGACACCCTAACTGGGTGATCCAACCATCCCATCTTTCATATACCTTATAGTTACTATACATCTAAAAGAAATAAATTGGAATTCCTTCCACGCCAGGAATGATCGTAGCAAACCCAATTCTACCCAACTTCCTGGAACGCGGATAGAGATTAGTATGAGATGATAAATGAT
>JANKKB010000497.1:0-55879 GCA_026225775.1 Bursera palmeri
GACACGTGCGAGCTCGGCTCTGGTTTTTAGAGCTCGTATAATTGGGGTTCTGGTAGCAAGCCTATATGCAATGATTGACTATGACAAGAATTAATGAAAGAAAATATTGAGAAAATTTAGAAGTCTCTGGCGATCAATATCACAGTGACGTTGAAATTTTGCTTTTCGTTCGAATTAAAAAATTAGAGAGTGATGGAGAAGTGGAAACGGTGAATTCCGTTTTATGTCTATTGTCATGGCGCATGCTACATGCCCACCCAATACTATTTTGAAAACAATCCCATTTTCAATATTGCTTGTTATTGTTATAATATAAGATATAATATCACGTTGTAATGGTCCTAATGGATTCTCTAGCTCTTACATTTATCCTTTTTTTTTTTTTATTTAAATTAATTAACTTCAAATCACTATTGATCCCCCGAAGATTACATAATATGTTAGTTTTTCCTTCAGTTTTCTTATTTTCTGTCAAGCTTTGAGCAATATCATTATTTTTCCAGGATTGATTAGCAAAAAGGGAAGTCATGATCTCGAGCCAATATAAATTGTATATTAGTTGATAAAGGATTTTGCAGAGTATCAAGATTCAAGGCAATATTATGGTACAAAAGATGAGTAGTGCTCTTGACTGTTATGTCTATGCAAGTCGGATTTAGATCCTAATTTCACTTACAGACGGAATTGATTTTTATAATGTTCTGGCAAAGTATGTGTTAATATATTTAAAGAGCAGTTAAAGGGCCGCTGCCGAACTGGCTAATTATTAGACATTTCACACATATAAGACAGTTATTATCTATTAATTTATAGTTAACTAATAACGAAAACAGGAAGTTAGGAGTTGTAAACAAAAAATGAAAAAAAATAAAAATAAAAATTTTGATTTATGTTTGGTTGGGATTCATCATTTGAAGAATCTATAGCCTCCTAGAATTAATCATTGTTGAAGTTAAAAAAAGGGACTCTAGAAAGCAAAGAAACGCAAAAGCCAAACTTATAATTGTTGCAGAGCAAATGGTTAGCACGAGGCCGGCCGACACTAATCAACTTAAAGCTGTTTTGCCCTAATCGCAAAACATGGGCAAAAGGGATACTTAAGTTGTGTTTTTCTCTTTTGTCTGCTTTAATCATTCTGCAGTTAAGGAACAACTAATATATGATTATCAAAGATCGTTTTTTGCGTTTTGCGTACTCCATGCACGTTCGAACTTCTAATCAGACCCATAAATAATTTAGCATATTTAATTTTGTTATAATTTGTGAAAGTTCAGAGAATATTCTTCTCTGTTAAGTTTTGTTTATTTATAATCATATATAGCAAAGCTGAAACGACAATTTAACTTCCATATTTCTTCTGTAAGCAAAAAGCATTGGTTGAGATTAGAGAGGGGAGCTAGCTTTGCAGCCCACTCTCTTGTTAATGCAAAAAAAATTAAAAGAGTAGCAGGTTCCATGTGAAACTGAGAGATGCCCACTTTACAAAAGATGTTTTCTTTGCTTTTTTTGTTTGATCAAGACTTAAAGAAAGCAAGGCTAGGAATTCATCTGAATTTGGGGTGGAATAAATCAATGTATATCTACAAAAATTTCCTTAAACGGATGTCTACTTGCAAACCGGATTGCTTATCGAGATGTATACATGGTAAAAGAGGAACATTGGAATCAGTTGATGTTGAAGAAGAGGATATAAAGTAATTAAAAGTGTGTCAATTTTCAACAACATTTCTTTATATGAAATTCATGAGCAAAAAGAGAGAGTTCAAAGGCTAACTTTACTTTTGCTTTTGCTCAGCATCGTCCAGAACTGATGGCTGGGAATGACCCAATTTTCTCGCGATCGATCGAGAGACCTAATCCACCACATGGATAAGTATATTAATTTATACATGCACATTGAATATGTATATATATTGAACATGAATTGACAAACTTCATGGATAAGTATATATAAATATATAACACTTCATGTCAAGCAGTCAAACTGGTTCAGGACCACATTTTACTGCGTTGAAAGATTTTGGAAAGTAACTTGTTGAAAGTAATATTTAACTTGAATTAGTATACTCTTTTGCGATTATATTCTCTTTTTCTTCCCAATTAATGGCTATTTATAATACATAAGATAGTTTGCATCATTGATGCTTAATATATAATAATTTGATAGTCAAAAAGCAATATCTTTTGGATAATATTACAATTACATATCCCGAATATTTTTACTGATATAAAATGGTTTCGTTTCTAGAATTGATTGGATGACATGATTCTTTAAAGCTATGCACAACACTTGTAATGTCTCTGAATATTATTAGGGTTTGGTCGTGCAAAGCTTTTTCTTGTTTCTTATCTTACTGTTGAAGAAAGCGGTCGTCCTCTTCCCTTATTCAAACCTCCACTTAATCAACTTCTCATTACTTCGAAGAAGTAAATCCTACACGCAATGAAATAAGCCACACAAATATATATATTGTATTACCAATTAGTGTAGCTGCTAAAATGAATGGCTTCAAGCAAAGAGAATGAAATCAAATGTGTATCTTTAATCTTCTCTTTTGGAAAATGACCCATGGTAGTGGTAGTGATTATTTAGAAAGATGTTATCTTTAGTAACAGTTAATTATGGTCACTATAAGATAAACATTGAACAGATTAAAGAAGCTCTCTCTCTTTTTTTTTTTTTTTTTTTNTAATTATGGTCACTATAAGATAAACATTGAACAGATTAAAGAAGCTCTCTCTCTTTTTTTTTTTTTTTTTGAGTGACAATTAATAGATAGCACTAGAAATAATTAAAAAGCCGCACCAAGATGACAATACTGCCTTGAATTTTATTTAATTTCTTTTTGAACTTTTGCCAGTTTGTTCTTGATGGGTAAGAAATCTTGTTGATTGGTCAAGTCAATTTGTCAAGGCTTTTTTATTTTTTATCTTTTACTTTTTTTAGATAGATATCTTTATTGTCTTGCTAAACATTTAAGAAAATACTTTTTTTTTAAAGACCTGTGAGAAAATAATTTTGAAAAATCCCTAAAAGATGTTTTTTTTTTGTTGAGAATTATTGGTAAGTAATAAGATTTTTTTTTCTTAACGAGTCAAGTTATTATTACTTAAATTATTCATCTATTTAATTCTAAAGGTTAATAGAGAGAGGGTACAAGTACTATATATATATTTTTAAGATAATTCAATAATTCTTTCTCTCACTAAATCAGGCCAAAACAATCTTTTTTATATATAACAGTTAAGTAGATAAAAAATAAAAAAGGCCAAATTGAAATGCTTTGAAAAGCTTGGCCGCTTCGAAATTGATTAAAGTTTAGTATGAGTTGGTCACTTAAAATTTATAACAAGAGCCTTGATCATGCTATTCCTGATGTTGAAATATAATTTAGTAAGATGAATCATTCACAACTTTAATTATTTTCCAGCCATTGTCAATCGCTGGGCCCTCCATTAAAATGAGGTCTTTTCAATTAGACATTCACCACCGACGTTCATTATATTCATTTATTTTCTTATAAATGTGTCTTAAAACGTCTAAGCTCATCATTTTTGTCGGTGTTTATTTTACATCAGTCATGACATACATGATTCAGAAAAGGCTAACATTGTTAAGAAACGAAGTCAAAATTTTCCCATTTTTTTAATTAATTTATTTATTTTTAATTCCAAACAAGTTTTATACGTGTAAGAATGAGTGTGATTAAACAATGGGTTTATCACATACTTACAAAATTTAACTGATATATTATGGAAATACAATTTCAATTATATCATAAACAATCATCAATATTTACATTAACACTAACACTATTGATTTTTATTTCTCACTTTATAAATCTTAAAATATTTACATCGTTCTTTAATTACCAAGATAATTTAATTTGTCAACTGGAGTACTCCAACTCCTGGATCCTTTTCGTTCTGCTGTGGAAGATCTCCATCGTTGCGAATCAATGGCCAGTTATCAGCATCATCGATCAGTGTCAGGATCGTCGATTGTGTCAATATAAATGCAAGAGCAGCGCTCTAGAGTCGTGAAAAAAACGGCTGCGACTCCGTTCAAGAGCCATGCAGCCATTCCATCGAGCTTTCTGCATGCAGGGACGAGACAATTGGCATTAGGGTTCGTTCCTGCTGCAGCCTCCAGCGCTTTAGACTTGAACGCTACCGAGCTCCCTTTAGAATCACAGCACCAATTCGTGCAGCTGCTTCTAGGACTATTGAGAGGTGGTGAATGTGTATCCATCAATATGGTTTTGTAAATTGTCTCTCAAAATAATATCTGCCAATTGTTGGTTTATTACGAACACTAATAATATATATATAATAGTAATGTTTCTAGATGCCAGAAGAATAGCTTGTTGGGATAGCTTTGAAGGATATATACTTGGTGAAAATGCCAAGGAAGCGGACAAGTATATCTGCATAATATATTGATTCTCTCTAATCTCAATGCAAGTAATGTAAATAATTAATTTGTTTAGTGGGTTACTGGGCCATCAATGGTTAATTAATCAATTAATCCTAGCGTGCTACTACTTCAAAATATTAAATTGTGATTTGGTTGTGTCAACGGAGCTAGAAACACTGTTCAATACATACCAAGATATTTTGACGATCATGCATTATTTGATTATATTCTCTCTTTGCATGGTTTAGAAACTATCAACTTACTTAATCAAATCAATCATGCATTATACAAGTTAAATCTAAATATTTTAAGCAATTTGAGGTTAGATCTGAGTGTCTAATGTGTGTAGTATAATATCAATTCAAAGCACAAATACTCAATCCAATTTGAGCTAAGGGCCATATCAGAAATGGGGTCAGCATTGCTTGTATTAATATTGTAGCATTAGTTGAAAAAGTTCATGTGATGTCACTATTAATTATAAGCTTTAACCTTTATGGTACTTGGAAATGTCTAACAAATTACAACCCTGATGATGGAAGCAGCCTTGTTGCAATAATTTATTTGCAATGATGTTATTTATTTATTTATTTTTTATAAAAAATTATCCACCAAATCATTTAGTTAATTGAATTTCAGAGTGTAGCTAAACTTCAATTAGCCAATGCTACTTTTGGCTGAGTTAATGGCTTGCTTATGCTTGCATATTTTTGGATTTAACACAATCCAATCGACCAACGGTCGAGGCATTAGGTACTCATATTATTAGAGACCATTTTGTTTATTTATTTATTTATTTAAAGCACTTATATAAATATGGGCAAGTGGACACAACAGTGTACAAGAAGATGCACAAAGAATTAGAATTTTGAGAAGATAACAAATGAGAATCGGGGAAAGTATAGTTCAATAATGGAGTTACTTGAAGAATTTACCATAGAATCTAACGCCACTGAAGAAAGATGGTTCAGAAGGAATTCTTTGCCTAGATACTACTCAAGGCATCATTAATAATATTTCAAAATTTTGCGATTTGATTCTGATCAATCTACGAAACTCCATCTCTCTTCAATCAAATTTTATTCTAATTTTGAAATGGTTGAAGTAGTTGAATAGGAGGACTTGTTATAAACTTATAGCTATAATCTTTAATAAATTAATGAGAGATGAAAATGATTTATTTTCTTAAAAGCGAGTAAAAATAATTTATTAAGAATAAATAAATCATGTGACAAATATAGATAAAAAGAAAAAAAATTATAACTGTCTTCCAAACTTTAATATAATTAAAATCAATATTCTAAATAATGATTGATGTAACAAGATTTTGATTAATATGACAATTAGTATTCAAAGCTTGTAGTATAAGAAATAAGTATCGACACTAATAAAAGATAAATTAACATTAACACTAGAATTAATTTATATTTTTTACTTGACACGCCAACATTTACATCCCTCAGATAATTGAAACTTGAAAGGCTACAATGAAAGTTCATAGACCAAATTTAAATATATTTTGTGTTTATTGAATGAAATTTAAATTAGAGAACTCGGCTTCTGTTAAAATTGGGCTAAAGCTCAAGTTGAAGCCCAATAATTTGATCCATGGTTTGTTTAGTAAAATTTCTTTTGTTCTTTTTTTAACCGTAATCAGACTAGGATAGAGAGACCACTGGGCCTTAAATAAAATCCAGGTCTGTGGAACGATTTGGGCTTTTAAGTGGTAAAAGACTTTTAACTTATATATTTGTCAAATTTTATTTTAGTTAGTAGTCAAGACCCAGTCAACAGAAGTTGCTCTGTTATGCCTCCGTAGTCTTTACTGAGTGTTTGTTGTCTTTGAGGGTTTATGCTTAACTACTGATTGGCAATGAGATTAAAAAAAAATAAGAAGAAGAAGAAGAAATAATTAAATTTTCCGAAGTACACCATTTCATCGATTATCTATACATAAATTTGATTAATTTTGTCGAAATCATCAACCTATATACCTTGAATTGATTGCTTTAAATTGAATTGGATTTTGAACAGCTTTAATATGAATCTAAATTATTCGAAGTAAGAATACGATGAAGAAGGACCACACCTAAGCTAGAACTCGTGATGATGTAACTAGAGTTGTTTATTCTTCTTTGGCCATGGAAGCAACTAGGCTCATAATCATGTTCTATAGATATGAAGTCTAGATTTTCATCTACGATCCAATTGTTATGAACTAGGCAACTAGCTACTCTCAAATTCTCAATAACGTCTTCGACGGACTCATGTAGCTTATTATTGAACTCTCATCAAATAATTGAAACAAAATACAACGATTGAATCTTGCTTTTACGGCAAGTTGTGGGCTACTGCTGCCTACGGTGGACCAAACCATCAGTACCCATTGCTTTTGTTTTCTGTTTCGGTTTTTTGGCAGCCTTTTTTGGGAATGGAAAAGAATACTTTTACAGCTTGAAAGTTAAACTGATCTTTTATATTTGTCCCCATGACAGAGAAGACATGAGAACTGAATAAAGGAACTCAATAATAATAAGTGTGCAAATTAGTAACCTGAAAGTCAATGATAGAGCTAGCTAACCTCAGCGCTTACAACATCCAGACGTGGCTCAATTTGCATACAAGGATCTCTACTCTCTCATTCTCTTTTACTCTTATCTCTAGCGTTCCATTTTCCCTACAAAGAAGGGTTTTATAAATGTGGTGGGACGCCAGTGACCAGATTTTTCAAGTATGATAAACCCCACAAAGGCTTTGTTTTTTCCTCTTCAGAGATCCTTATCGCTATCGATGTTGTCTTCTGCAATAATATTTTACATTAAAATAGTATACAATAAACAGGAAAATACGTCGTTTGTGTTCACACACGTAAGGACACTCAATAAATCAAATAATTTGAGTCCCTGTTGGCCATGTAAATGTGAACAAAAACATCAGTAGCTGCCATCAGTTCTTCAAGCAGAAAGCATCACCACACCATCTAAATTATTGCAGATTTATTGCCTTTAGAGTTAGTCTTGACCTGATTTGGTCGGTTTGAAGCTAGAGATTCTTGTTTAATTTGTTGCTGCGTCTCTATATATACTAAAGCATGAAATGAGACAAGAATGATATATTGACGCCTTGTCTTCACCGACCATTTCAATCTTGAAAGACATATGCGTGAAGAAGAATTGAACCCTCAAAGCCCTGGCAGTGAACGGATTAGCCCTCCGGAATGACACGTAACCTGATGAGGACATAAAGGTTGACGAGTGATCAATGCTCTTAGTCATATACCAACTGTGTACGTATTGGACAAGCAGTGATGTACATGTGCCTGTTTTTACATTCTTTAGTCAAATAATTTCAACATTTAAGTATAGAATTCTGCAGAAGTGGGAAAGCTTAAAAAACTCTCTATCAGTATCCAGTGAGTTGTTCCCTATATATTTTCTCTAATGGAGCCCACGAGACCTGCAATAAAACATGAAATGGGGAAAATCTTATCGTTTTATGGTTAGTTTATGCTTACTTTCCACAATAGTCAGAGGAAAGAATGAAAGAAATTTTGTAAGATTCAAAGAAATTATAAGTTAATTACTTGTCAGTGAAATTTTTATAATACGATGTTACTTTAAAGCAAGCATCACATAAAGTCTTAGACGACTGCTCACGGATTCCCGGTTTCTCACCGTGAAAGAATTATCTTATATGTCTGCAAGATAACGATTGATTTGTTGCTGATATGACAGGCCATTCCATTCAGTCTTATCATATGGCCATGGCCATGGCCATGGGGCACCTATATACATTCTGACAAAGTAATTCTTATAACATTTGCTTGAAAGGTGAAACTATAGCTTAGCTATAGCTAACTGTTGTGGCTAATAATTGAAGATAGAGAAGCAAGATTTAATGTAGATTTTTTCTTGACCTTGCACAAAGAAAGACCAGCAAACCTTTATCCATAACCATTCTCAACTTTCCATTAATTGGACCATCCTTATATAAGCTGTCAGGTGTTGTGAACATAACTCTCAATCTTAACTAACCCAGTCCGTTAGTTGCAGAGATACCATCTAATACTAATCAAAATTTGTCCCATGAACATATATGACGTCGATAAATTCTCTAGTTAAATAGTGCACACATGTTTAATCATCACACATCTCATTAACTCTTATCTGCTATATGCATCCGATGTATTATAGTTTTTACAATATATATTAAAAAAGACACGTCATAATAATAGTTGTTTCATATATAACAATGACATAATCAAACCCCTTTTTCTTATATAGATAAAAAGTTCTTTGAAGTTATGAATTTAAGTTAAGACTAATATCATTCATTAGTATGGAGAATGTGATTTTCAGATTGTCAACAATAACCAAACATGTAATAATCACTTTACGTCATATTCTTTTGTGAAACACATGCCACTTTAAGTCGTCCAGTTTGGAGTACTGCTATTTTCTGTCGGATTTATTGTCTCTGGTCTGCGTTATCACGAGGCCAGTTACATGTGTCTTCGTGGAAGCTTGTGATACTTGATGAGAAGTGCTGAAGGTTGAGATCAGTGATACGTATGGCTGATGCTCGTATACTGAATGTTGCCAACTCGTCTTTGAGTTCTAGTTTGAGAAAAATCTATCGATCACCGCATGCTTTGCCATAACTCCTTTTTCTTCACAATTATGTCGAAAACTTTCGGTCAAGAAGGCTTTTATTAAATTTCTGGGTCCCTCTATAGTATCGTTATCGGTCCGATACAATCTTTAATTCAAAATCTAAAAATAAAGATTTAAAAAGAAATTTAAAGAAGAAAAAAGAGAGCCCAACCTTTTAACATTTACAGAACTTAATCATATAATGAATCATACTCCAAAACGCCAAGTGGGAAATAGAAGACCATTAATTGCATACTTTATAGAAAAGAGAAGAGTAATATATTCTTCGGAATGTCAATAGTTTGACCTTAACTTCTAATTACCATAAAGAATGTACTATTAGTAGCAGCATTTAAATCGTGTAAATCATGTTAATTAATAACTGTGGAATATATGATCACAGAGAGAGATAACTACTCGACTACTATATCTCAAAACATTAATTTAATTTAAGTAAGTTGGAAATTTTGAATATCAAAACTGGAGTTTGTCTCACCTACCCAACAAAGGAATTCAACTGGAAATGCTTTTGACTCCAATTCCTTCCACCCATTGGCTTTCGGTTACTTGGCATTCCATTTCTGCCGCAATATTCAAAATGTTTTGCTTTTTCCATGGTAAACAAAAGCAGGATCCTTTTGTATATTCAACAGCATTGCTTTAGCTTTGGCTGCCGACTTGTGTGAACTATTCGTTGCATGCCTTGGACACCCATTAATGAATTTATTTGCAAATATAATTTTTCTCAAAAGAAAATTAGTCCAAGATTAACAATTTTTCAAAGAAGAAAACGATTTTTAAATAACATCTGAACATTATTGATGAAATGGATCTTACCTTCTATGAAAAATCGGTGTCCATCGAGAAGGAAAGATACGATGAGGAGCATGTTCGCATTTACGAAGAGAATGTGAAGAGCATTTACATAATATAATTAGTATGGTCTAATCTTTTGACTAATGTAAACATTACCAACTTGTACTTTGAAAAACTTGGTCGCTTGGCCTTGGAATCAAAGCAGTACGGCTTGTGACGTGACACTAATGAGGAATAATTAACGAATTAATATAAATAAAGCATTCTTGGTATAGTTCCATTTTGTAGAGTTTCTTGTAAAGGACTAAAATATCCTTTTAATTTGGTTTAATATCTATTGCAAAATAATCAAACATTTTAAATGAGCAAATTTATAGAGAAATGGGAGAATCCACCTTCTAGAGAAAGTGAAGGAGCCACATCATGATTACCAAGAGATCCCCTCTATTGAATTAAAACTAAGAACTACACCAATTGAATTGAGTTATGGTCTGAAACTCAACTTATGGTCATTTACGGTTCTCAATAAGAAGGAGACAATTATCTGAGATAAGTAAGAGATACACCAATAACGTTAGAATTATGGGAGTTATTAAGTGCTTGCCTACCGAATTGAAGTTATCTATCAAATTGAGGCCTCAACTCGTAGGCCAGTTCCTATCTCACCTAATCCTCAACAAGAAGAAAACACTACTGAACTAGGTTCTACCATGCCAAGCACTTTTGAACTCTATCAAGTTCGCATCACCAACCGAGTTAGGCCAAGACTTGGAACTCAACTTATGATTTCAACAACCAAGTTAATTTGTGACCTGGAACTAAATCCATGACTTCACTAACCGAATTGAGTCAAGACCCAAAATCAATCATGACTTTATCAACCAAGCCGCAGCTTGGAACTCCACCCATGACTTTACCAATCAAGTTGACCAGTGACCTGGAATTCACTCCTATCAAATTTAAGGCCTCAGCTCCGTAGGAAACACTAAGTGACTCTTGCTGCTTCGACTTTGTTGGTGCATCCTTTACTTTTATTGGGTAGTTATCTTTCTATTTATTGAGGCTCATAGAGGATCGCAAGTTGAGTTCCAGGTCATAGCTCAACTCAATTGGAGAAGTTCTCGCATATTCCTCAGTAGAAGGAGGAGCACCATTGAACCAAGTTATGTTACCACTTCTAAACCCCATCGAGTTCTTACTACCAAACAAGTCTTATCACTTAACTCAACACCCTTAAAGGGTTTATCGAGTTGAGACTCAACTCAATAATGAACAATGATTCATCATAGTGGCTGATAAAGACCATCAAAGTAAAGTGAAATGTGGCAGTCACTCATTATCTCAAAATTAAAATTATGGGATCATACAGGAATCATCTAGACGGACCATGGGCCATTGAAATCATGATATTAAATTTTAATGGATGGCCAAGATCTATGCATAAAGAAAGGTAAGATTTTTTGGATATAAAAACCTAGGCAGATTCTAAGGGTTTGGATCCATTTTTCTCTCACTTCGAACCACCCTCCATAGTTATTACTTCACTAGTCATCTCCATGAAATCATCTCCTTAAACACATTTTTACTAGTTTTTTGCCATAGAAGATGAGCCCTTGATTGACTTGAGCGTCGAAGGGTTGAAACACCCGGTAACCCCTAAACTTTTCCTTTATTGCATCTCCTGAACCATCAACCACCTCCATTGAAACGTTTGGAGGATCAACACTTAACGTAGAAGAAGGAGCTACAGTAACTATCCTTTTCAACATTAGATCAGAGAGTTGTATCCTCTTTGTTAGGAGTCACTAGAGGCTTGTCTTTGGCTACGGAGTTGGGGACTAAGCCCTTCATATTAGAAAGCCAACTTCAAATTTCCTCTAAGATCCCTCATCTCCTATTCCTTGGACTCACTCATTCACTCTCACCATCTTACACTCAACAAACACCTAGCCAGTCTTTGCAACCCATTCAAAAGCCATTTATCTATTCTTCATTTCCATTCTCCCAAAAAGGTATTTTTGCCATTTTTCACCCTCATTCGACCAAGGGTATCTCTGTCATTATCTTCTCACTCGGTGGACACATGTCATTCACTATTTTCTTGGCACCAACAGTTGGTAATTAAAAATTCATAATCAAAATGCATTATGTATAGTTAAGTAATTTCATAATATATAGTCATTACGTGATTGAGTTGGTTTCCTTTTATTTTAATTTCCCTTCAAGCGAAGGCGATTCATATCAAGAATTATCATTCATTGAATACGAAAATAAAGGGACCGTGGATTCATTTTTTTTAATTATTTACGTGGGAGAATAATCTAAACATTATAGACATAAATATATTAAACTACAACAATTGATTCCTTTTAATATAGTTTAACATTTGCACAACCTCCAAAACCGCCGGATAATTAGTAATGTTTTGTCAATCTTAATTAAGGTATAATTATCAACATAAAGACCCTTAACGAAGAAATGAATATAAATTTTTGACCTAGGATGATTTCTCTGTGATCTTGCTTGCTAACAACTAGAGTACGTAAAATTTTTCTAAACTTATTGGAGTGTTTAGAATTATAAGAAGTAGTGGATTGTAAGGTGATGACTAAATGACCAATGCTCTTCAGCCAGTGCAATCCATTGCGTTGTAATTAACTGGCATCAATCAATTTGGTGATGCAAACGAGTTGCATTTCTCTTGACGGTGAAGAGATAGTAATGAACCAAGTCACTTGTATTAGATTGCGAAAAGAGAAAATAATGAAGTCAATGGCGAACCAAATTCTAAGTAATCTAGCCAGGATGTTGAAAAGTCTTTAAATTGAAACGGGTATTCTGCCACTTATTGTTCTCATACGCGAACTCGCAATTCTCTCCTTCGGTTGAATGTCAAAATGATTTCATTATTGTTTTAGCACTACCACCGCATAGAAAAGAATTTCTGTAAGAATTGGGCCCTTCTAGCTAGATCATTCTAGAATCAAGATCTTGGTTGGTAATCGGTTATAAATCATCAAATTAATTTGTTAATTTCCTTATTACTCTCCACTAATATCTCTGTGTTATTATAATTGATGTTGAAGAATCAGCCATGAGTTGTATTCCTATCATTTTCTATCTTTATACTTATTTTTCGTTAGACAAATCTTAAAAAAGAAAGTAAATATTATAAGTAATATTATACTAACGATTTTGTATCCAAACTGATATAACAAGTGACATTATAATACTTTCTCATATCACCTACTTTAATTAACTTTTAATTGTTTTAATTATTTGTCATCTTTTGAAATTGATTGAGCTATTTGCACACAAAAAATATGTTCGGAATACCCATTTTCTTCGAACACCCATCCTTAAATATTATAGATATAATATTTTCTCTCTACACCGGTCTAAATTATAAATTAAAGCTTTTGTGAAGAATCAATTCATGACTCGATATCTTGCTCTATAGCAGTATCTTTCATTCCATGGTGAAGTAGATACGAAATAATGAAAGTCTTCTCTTTCCACTTTGTTTAAAGAACTTTTGGTTTTGTTTGTACAAGTTTTAAAGGTAACGCAATCCATATTTGCACTTGAATGAAAGAGGTTCCATGACTCTGTTCTTTCGTTGAGTTCTTTATTCTTGATTATACATTTTACTAGATACTCAAAAGTATAGAACATAAGCAGAGGAAAAACAAAACTTATTAAGTTTGCAAGAAGCAGGGTAATCATCATAAGCAAAAATGAGTTTCTGTCTAGTTTCGGATCCGACTACCAATTTGATGTAGACCAAAATTTTGTAGATTTTATACAGATCTCATATTATGCAGATTTGATAGAAAATGCATATTTAATTTTTTTTTAAGTCATAGATAATAGTTTAATGTCTGTCAATTATTTTCCTTGAATTAAGGATTTTCATTTCATCATCATCATCAAATATAAAAATTGACTAAAGTATGTGATGGGACAAATAAAAGAGCATCAAATTTCTATTTCAAATAATTGGGTTGCTCAATTAATTTTTCTAGTTTTCCATCTATTGAGAATTAAAGTTTCGTATCTCAACTGATGTGATAAAAGAATAATCAAATAGATAGATTATTTTGATATTAAGCAGGTTTCATATATATTTTTTATTTATTTAGATAAAAATGCCTGTAAAGTTGCATTTCATAAGTCGGCAAGCACGCTTCTGTTAGTCGGTAACAGTCAAATAACGATCCGTTAACTCGTTGATTGGCTAAAGTATCTAATAATATTAAGAATTGACTATTTTTAAAAATACTCCTTAAATTTGATTACTTTTTTATTTTTTATTTATTTAAAAGTAAAATTACATGTGATAATATTCTATTGAATAAAAATAAAAAATAAGAGGAGGTCAATCTCAACTAAAATTTTTTTAACATTTTCTTATTTTTATTTTGGGTATTCACGGTTTTTGGTTTTATTCGAGTGGTCCGTCCTCAATCTCTACACCTCACACGTTCACACCAGACGCTCATTCATTTACTTACAACAAGTACAACTTCCTCCTATAAATTCACCACCTCGCCATTCGTCTTCTGTGTCTCTCTCTTATCTTGTAGTATAATATTCTCAAACTACGAAACAAACCAAACCAAGCCAAGCATAGATGGCTAAGGTTAAGGTCGTGACGCTAACCGTCTTCATGCTACTCCTCGTACTCTTCACAACTCTCAGCTTCGCCGCCCGTACAGGACCAGCCCTTCCCACCAATTCTCCATCTAAAACACAACTTCGGGTCAGGACCAATTTTCATGTCTTTATGTCGCTCTTTTCATATTTTGTCAAGCATACATGTATGTAACTTGATTAATTGGCGTATCATGTTGATTTACATGTGAGTTTTTGGGTGTTTTCACAGGTTGTGGATGCTGATACCTTGGACGATAGCTGTGTAGGGCTCGGAGAAGAAGAGTGCTTGATGAGAAGGACCCTTGCTGCTCATACTGATTATATCTATACCCAGAAGCATAAGCCATGAAATTATGTTATATTATCTTAAGTAATATACAGTCTTATGCTTTAATAGTTTCAGTGGTGACTTTGTATTAGTCAGTTTGTTGCTTGGTTGCTTTTTCTCAGACAAGGATGGCTTCTAGTTATCAATTTCTGATTACTCTACTTCTGCTGTTCAATTTGTTAGTTAATTGAGAAAGTATCTAAGTATGAACTTATGATGGGCTAGCTTCTCTGTAAATTCGGCTTCTTGTTGTCAATCAAAGTTACCTTTCTACTTAGTTAATTGCTTACTGCTGAATTGAAAATGATACAACTTAAGAATTGGTATAGTCAATATATGTGTGTCATGCCAACATTGACAATTATATGCAAATTTCAACCAAGCTATGTGCTCAAAAGATGCAAACCGAAAGCAATAAACCCCCCATTTTGCATGTGACATTTGAACGCCCTTATACACGTATATGTGATATTTCTCTGGGCAAGTTCTTCTTCTTCATTAAATAAAGAATTAATACAACTGAAACAAGCTTGAAAAAGTTGTTGATTGCTGAAGAACTTGTTATGAATTGATTACATTTGCGGGCTAGCTGCCTGGTTGCCCTTCTGTAATTTTGTACGACTACACTATAATCAAGAAATGAATTAAATGATTACTGCTGTAACCATTTACAATTGGGGAGATGAAATATAACAAATGGACACAAGTTGTTGACGATTGTTAACAGTTGAATGAAATTAATTTATGTTGAGGTATGCGTGCTTTGAGAATTAAATGATCAGGCTCCTATATCAACATATCTGTAGAATCAACTAGGAGATTAGTTCCTTTTTTTTTTTTTTTTTTTTTTACAGTGCAANATCTGTAGAATCAACTAGGAGATTAGTTCCTTTTTTTTTTTTTTTTTTGTTTCCAGTGCATATATTTCAATCCTTCCCAGAAAACAGAGGAAAAGTCTAAGATATTTCATTCATTACAAACACTTCTGGTGAGTGTTGACTATCGGCCACACATCAATTCGACAATTAGGCTTCAAGGCCAGCTTTTGACAATCAAGTTTTTGGTGGTCCTGCTTGGTTGAACTCAATTTATTAGTGGCAACTGACATGTTATGCATTAATCAGAGACTTCTCATAGTTCATAGCCAACCATGTGTATTCATTGATTCGTATGCAAATGGTATAGTTTTTCATGCTTGGTGGGTCTTGTTTAGAAATCGGTAACAAAGCAATAAGAAATACTGCTACTAATGCACACTAATCTGTCGAGTGCTCGGAGTTTAATAAAAAAAATCCACTAAAGCCAGAGAGTAAGGGAAACGGCAACAAATGGAGGCAATGATAGAAATGAAAAAGTAGAGCACTTTGGTTTGGATTGCTAATATTTTCTATTAATGTGAATAGCCACTTACCTAACAGCTTTTTAGTCAAATATTTTCTACTTCTTTTGGTCTCATACGCGTAAGGATACAATCAACTAGTGCAACTTGCCCTGGCTCTACCTGCAGTCTTCATTCAGCTTGTTTGCTTTATTTAGTAGTACGAGTGTATCATCTTGGGTGTTTAAAGCGTATTTAATCTTTAATGGAGAAATCCCAACACAAAGCTATTCTTTGTATTCTCTGATTTGATATTGCTGTCCAATATGTCTTTTCCGTATGTGAAATTTTCTTGTTAGCACTTTGTGCGTATACCAAAAGTTACGTTGTTGCATTTAGCCAAACTTTTCCACAAGAGATCATTCAAAAGGTGAGAATGGTACATTTTTCTAAAAGAAAAAGACCCAAAAGAAAAATAATGCGTATTTGTTTATAAGTCTAACACTGAAATGATAGATAAGCAAGTGACGATGTTTTTTCATATCATTTATGACATTCAACATCAAATTAAAAAAAAAAAGATAAAATTAAGTGGCTAACATTAGTGTATTAATTATATCCTGTCTATCATTTGGTGGTCTGGGCCGTGTGATGCTACATCTTTACTTCACTTAGCCCACTACAGAAAATGTTTTCCATTGAGTAATTTTTTTAATGCTATCTGATTCATTGAATGACCTCTTTTGACAGGCGACCGAAGGGGAGATGAAGAAGACGCAGCAACAACACTAATGTCTCAGGAGATCAGTGCTTATTACAAAATAAAAGGCAAAGCAATATCAACCGAATTTTTCTATATGTGATGTGTCGTCGTTTATATATCTCTAATTGCAAACTTCATTCAATGAATCAGATAGCAGATAGGAGTAGCTGAAAGAAGCAAGAAGAGGTTGATTGGTGATTGCTGAGGAAGTGATTGTGTATTTAATGCATCTGGCTAAATATCTAGCTCATTGTTAAATGCATGGCTCTTCTCTTTTTGTCTGATTACAATATAACTAAATGAATATGCATTGTAAATTAATGAACTCCTGTGATTATTTTCAGTTGGGAAGATGAAATCAAACAAAAAGGTGCAAGTTGGTGAAGATACAACAGCTGAGTGATTAACTTCGTATTAATGAGAGAGAAGGGTGATCTCTATATATAAGATTTCGAAACCCACTTTTATCTCACTCATCTCCATATGTCACTTTATATTATATTTTAAAGTTCTCGAATCTTGAGCATTGAACTGCCAAAACAAAGACTTTTCTTTGTTAGTTTATAGCCTGCAGCCATGCACGTATGATTTACGCATCTGATGATTTATATACGATGGTAAAGGAAATTGTACCAACTCATGTTAATGTTGTAGTAGTTTATTCGATAATTTGACAACTCGATAGTCATAGAGCTGTCGAGAATACTGTATTCAACAACTGTTGAGTTGTCGAATCCCTGAGTAGAAGATTATAACATATACAAATTTTAAATGAAATTATTTTAATTTGAAAATATACTAAAAAATAGAATTATTTTTAATTTTTTTTCCTTGTTATTATTATATTAATATGAAAGGGTTAATGCTAAAGTGAATTTGTTTTCGTACAGCCTTGGATCACCAGAGCTTATTTAATTCCTTCCTTCAATTTATTTATTACTCTCATCATCCTCGCTGTGTAATTAAGCACATATTTTATATAATTGTGATATTCGAGCTCCCTAATCCACCAGACTCGTGCAAAGACCATTTCACATGAATAGCGTAAACTTGAAACTATTGGCCAACAATTGCAACCTCAAGGGATCGATTGTAACCAACAGAAATCAAATTTTAGATCTAATGTATGAATTTGGATGTGGAATTTTGAGAAATAACTAAAATTAAAAGAATAAATTAAAAAATAACTAAACGTAAAAATAATTTATATATTATAATCACAATATGATATACCAACAAATATTTTTTTATTGTTAAGTGTTAAAGACCAATCAGCCGTTCAAAATCCAAAAAGAAATGTTGAACATGACAAATCAAAAGCCAATAAAACCTATTATGATATAGTTATTTTTAAAAAAAATCCTCTCAGATTTTGGGTTTTTTTTTTTTTAATTAATCAAAATTGTTATGGGTCGTTAGGTTATGAATTGGTGGGCTGGCCTACTTGATGAGGATCTTCACAGCCCACCCATCTCAGCAAACGGAGCTCTCAGCCCGCATTTCTTTCGGGTCAAAAATTAATGGTCTTGAAATCGAATGACAGAAGGGTCGTCCAATCTCCAAAACCCTTGTTAGGGAACCCCTGAAATTGAATAGAATAAGAAGCGGAAGCTTGAAAAATGTTCAGTAGAAGCAGGTTTCTTTCGTTCCCAACGGTGATTGTAGCTGTTATGTAAGTTTAACTTGTTTGTATATACTCTTCAATTCATATAGTTTTGTTTATTTTATTTTCTCTGTAATTCCAGAATTTTTTTCTTTATTTTATTTATTATTTTGTTTTTACGATAATTATAGTTCAAATTTTTTACGACCCCTTAAGCAATAGATTTATAAATGCTGATTTATGGTGCCCAATTGGTTTGTTTAACTACGATGGTGGTGATATTGCTATTATTTGGTCCATCAATATCAGTTCATGGTTATGCATTTTAATATGATGATTTGAAAGAGTAATAGTGGTTATATATATGCAATTTTATTCAATGGAAAGCATATTTCTGTGGAAATTATAGTAATTGAAGAAGAATAGCGAGAACAATCTAAGCGCCCTTCTGGTTGTTTTTTCTTTTGAGTATTGGCATCTAATGCATTCTTGCTTGAGTATTTTACCTGAGAGAAGTAATCGTAAATGTATATTTGAAGTTTCCTAGCCTGCCATATATGTATATATCTTCGAGTTCCTTTTAATTTATTTGCTGACATTTGATTCTCGTTTGATTTCAGTTTAACTTATTCGTTTTTAATACATCTGATCTGAAGTGGTATTATGTAGACTATAGTGTTCACATTCAAATGAGGGATTAATTGCATCTAAGTTAATTGTCCCAGTTGTTTGAGATAAAAAAATTTAGTCTGAGAAATGCCCTTTCATATGGAAGGAGCCTGAATGTTGTGTACACACTTGTCTAAAAAATTTGCCCTACTTGTAGCTCTCATCCAGGGGATAGTCTTGTTGATTATATTTTTTTCGTTGTCACTTTTTAAACCAAAAGTAGTGACTGCATTTAATAGCAGATCTGATTATTTGGTAATTACTACTCAAGCTGTGGGAGTGACTCAATATGGAATTTGCAGAATTGGAGTTGTTTCTGGAAAGGCGATTTTTGGACCCCCACTTGATGAGTACTGGAGAAAGAAGCTTCAGGAAGAGGCTGCTGCACAGGAATCTGATGCAAACTCCAGATAGCAGATTTCATTATGAATTTCTTAACATTGCTTATTTTGTGAAATGTGGAGCAGGAATGTCTTCTTCCATTTTACTTTATGGAGAGGCTTAACATGTGTGCAAATGTTCGGTGCTCTTGAGCTCATTATGTTCGTTAATAGAAATTTTGAGCAAGCTAATGCGGCTACTTTGTATTCCATTATGATCCAGATACCTATGTTGGGGGATAGAAAGAATTCGTTAAATTTGTTTATTTTACTAAAGCAGAATGTATAAGCAATTTAATGTGCTTTACTAACCTTGAGTTGGAGCATGCCAATAAATACTGACCTTGCTAATCATAGAAGGTACCAAGTGTTAGATTTCTAGTATACAAGTTTCGTTCCATTTACCAACTGCCAATGTTCATTTGAGATGAATATATATATTCCTATATAGTCGACAAATGAGTAATAGTTTGTTTTATTGAACTTTGGATACAAGTCCTTTCCGCAGAAAAATTTAGATAAATTCAAACTCTTTACTGGAAAAGCAAACGCAGTTTCTGTGAGAACTCACTGAAATTGCCTTGACTAGTTGGCTTGAATTGGGTAAGCTTTTTGCCTTGAAGTTTAATGTTAATATCAATTATCCTTCAATACTAAATTTTCACAGAATTATCAGTTTAGGAAACTGCTTTATTTTCTTAATTCTTGTTATTATACGATCAAGCTGATATGTAGAATTTAAAATATATTATACGACAAAATATAAATGTTTCTGAATTGAACCAAGTACAAGAATGAAAACCAAAATGTATTTTTGGAGTTTAATTCAAAGCGGAAGAGATCCTAAAAAATCCAATATAAAGTTATTGACGAGTATACTGTAGTAGTCATGCCTATCTCTGATACTTACGTAACTTCATCCTATAATTTGGTTCTATTAGGATCCCTTCAACAGTCTTACTAACTGATTTTCGTCTCAACCTGATGCTGCCGATTGATTGTTAGCTGTCCAATGCAGCTTATCGCGCGTTATCTCAGTTCAATATGCATAATGGGGTGCGGTGTTTTGAATTGAAATGGTGAAACCGTAGATATGTTGTGGCAACTTTCTGGTTAAAACTAGAGCCATTTTAAAGTTGAGTGAAATGTTTTAATGTGGCTCTGGGTTTAGCCATAATCATTGAAGAAGGGGAAAAAAGAAGAAATATGTACATTACTCGAAAAGATTAAAGGAACCGTTGGACCCTGTAAACTTATCCACTGACATAAGCATATGTATCCAAATCCAAAAAAGTAGAGCCGAGTCTTGAACAAAGCAAATTTTGATGACGATTCACTGAAGTACCCAAAATAGCTGAGGTCTTGAACAGTTTCGATTTGCAATCAGAGGGGGCAGAAGCAACTACCTAACGGAAAGGCGATGCTTATCCAAATCCTCTTGTGTTCTTTTCTTAATAACAAAGGCAAGCAAGTTACATGCAAAAAGAAAAAGGATATACAACAAAAACAAGCAAGTGGCTATGCCACAGGACGAATCTCTTCACATTTTCAATTAGCCATTCAATTCAGCCCTACGAAATCAACAATTTTCAGACACAAGGAGACAAGCTTCAAGTGCTCATGCAGCTTCTAGAGCTGAGCAGAGTGCAAAAAGCTTGATCTTTCATCATACTGTAAAGATAAAACCCAAATTACAGAAGAATTCAATGGAAAATGAGAGTAGTGGGTCAGTTTTGTATGTAAATAGTCAGTAATTACAAAGGTGACTTTCAATATTATACAATAAAATACAGAAAATTTTCTCTTTCTTACAATAGAGAAACAAAAAGATAAATTAAATTGCACCATGTATTTGTTAGAAAAACAAACATCATTAACAGATAGAAGCATGTTGATGGTGCGAGTCTCACCACGACATGCATAGACTATCTGTTCATCTTACTTCCAAACAAGACCAATCTTGTGATTGATGCCGATAACGATTAAAAATTCCTGTCAGTGAAAAATTTGAATCTAATCATTTGATCAGATGAGTGAAATGGTATGATGAAAATCCTTTGACCAATGTATCTGTAAAAACTGAGTTTCTTAAGGCAAGAAGAATCATTTAATCATCAAACTTGTTTGGATTGCTGGATGTTTGAATGCTTATTCCCAGTAAGCAGTCGTGTGAAGACTGTCAGTAATCTAATGACTACATGAAAATACTGAATTTATGCGGGTACCAAAAGCCAAACACCATCTAGTATGTGCAGGCACAAAGAGAGACATATAGTAGAAATAGCAGAAGAATTTGCAGTAACATATCTCACAACCTCATCTCTACAGTCAACCACAGTTTCACAGACAACATTGGAACATCTTTTCAAAGCATCATAAATATTCTCCAGCAAAATCTCAAGGAAAGATCTGACCATTTCAAAGGTAACCCTTCCTGTCAAATCAAGAACAAATCTCCTATTGCTTGGTACTGCCAGCGTAGAAGACACTTTCCCAGCCCAACCACGATCTCCAACATCATCAGAAGAATTCTTTGCTTTTAATTCAGTTGACGATGCTTCTTGCTTGTGAATCTCATTTTTTATTTCACCCGGTCCCTCCTCAATAGCTGAGAATGGAACACTGGAACTTGAATTAGAACTTGTTAACGCTTGATGGGATGTTTTGACAAGAGTTTCAACTGCACCATTACAAACTGAAATCAACAAGTCTTTGACTTCCCTTTCATGTTTGGGATTAGTCAATCCAGCAAAGAATTCATCATATGTGTTAATGTCCAGAGTTCTGTCAAGATAAACAGCAACTGCCGCGCTCACAAATGATTGAATACAATCTCCAATCAGCTCTCTACACTTATGGTTGCGACAAATTACATTCACCCATTTTGTGACTGAATTCTCTTCCAATCCACGATGGTCAATGCCAACTGAGTCAGATAAATTCGTATCCAGTTCTTGAATAACTTTCCCACCTGAATAGAAAGCCATAACCAAGTTCCTAGCAAAACTTCCAACAACAACAGAAACAAAACCAGACCCGGCTGGCGTGCAAAGCCTATCCATAACTTGATCCATAAAACTTGAATCACCATCTTCATTTCTAGAATGGAACTTATATCCACGCAAAATTCCGACAGTTAAAGCTTGTGTAACATTAGCTACTGAACCTGAAAACTCTTTTGAGCTCACAATTTTCGAAATTTGCTTAAAACTATTGGGAATTTGATCCGACTCTGACTCCAAAAAACCTCTCAAGTCACTGGAAACAACTCCAATTGTTTCAGCAGAATTAGAAATCGCTTCTGCTATAGAAAACAAAGCTCCTAAAGTCTTTAAAACTTTTTTTCTCCTCTGAGTCACAAGAGGCAAATGATAAAACCTGTACAAGCCATAACTAGTACAAGTACAAGCTGCCAATAAAAGAAGAAATTTCTTCTTAAAATCAAGACCCTTTTTCACCAATTGCATGTCCATCAACTACAGAATCAAAGAATAAAAAATCAATCTCGATGACAATATGATAGTGTGCCTCTGCTTTTATGCTCGCAACAAAGAACGAAAATCTCAAAACTCTTTTAACTTTCTAACGCCTACTTTTCTATTCTTCTTTTCCCAAAAAGCGAACAAAGTGTAGAGTTTCCAATAAATCAATCCATGATTAATAAAAGAAAATGAATGGAAAAAGAAGATATATAGAAAGTGAAGTACAAAACTAGACCTCTTATGGAAAGAAAGGAGAAGGGATGACGTAAAAGCAGTTACAGAGTACGGTAGCGTAGCTTACGGGGAAGGGAAGTCTTCACGTGTTGAGTGTACGGAGGAAGAGCAATGATCAGCATCGCCTTTATGCGTTCAAGCACCGCCATGGTTTCAACTTCCAGTCTTCGTCAAGGTTGATTATGGAACCATTTCAGTTATTATATTTTAATTTTTGGCCATGACTCTATGGTGTATCTTTATTTATTATTTGTTATGGTTTATTTTTATTATTATCATTATTATTAATTATTAAATTACTAATTATTCCTTTTTATACATTTTCTTAACAGATAACTTTATAACTTAAATAAAATAAAATTACTTAAATTAGTATATATTTAATCTTAAAATTTAAGAAACATTAAAAGAAAACTTGAAAATAAGCCAAAATCTTGATAGTGGTGTGAGATTTAACAAACCCTTAAACTTTTTCTTTTTTTTCCTTTTTACTTACGAAAGTGTTTGAATTGCCTAGTACAATGCGAGTTTTTAAACAAACCAACTCCATAATTTTATTCCTTATTAGAATTAGCAATTTATCGAATGATATTAGATGTTTGTTTAATAATTGATTGATCTATTAATCTATATTTTTATATTTAGAAAACTAAAGATAAATTTGATATTTTAACATTAACTTTAGCTAGATAATTAAAAAAGATTTAATTAGGCAAGAAAATAATTTAGTTTTTTTCTAAAACTCAGCATAAGATTTTGAGAATTATTGCTTTTAAAGGTAATATTATAAAATAATTAATCAAATAAATCTGCAATAAAAATATAAAGGACTTATTTTGAAAACATAAGTTATACCTATTTTATGCTCTCTTTTTTTTTAAATATTTATTACTTTTCATTTTAGTTATAAATATTCTTATAATTTTTTTTTTTGGTGACCATAACATGACAAGACCAAAATAAACTAAAAATAAAAAGTATACACAACTCTTTTTCTAATCATTAATAAGAATTTATGGTTACTTTTTCTACAATCAATTATTTCTTTTTATAGATTAAAACGTTACTCTTACAAGACAATTAAGAAATAAAATATGATCTGTCTTGTGAATTTATGGCGTTTTTAGTTGGTTGCTGGAAAGCCCAAAATATCGCTTTGAAGTAAATCAAACCTGCGATGTCATTTATGAACAGACATGGAAGGCTCTGGAGACACCGACCTATGCCATTGAGATATTGAAAGGGGTTTCTTCTCGGTCTTGGTCTATTTGTTGATATTCACAAATTCTCTCTCAAAGCGAAGACAAATTGGAGATCCCAATGTTTCTGGTTTTTTTTTTTTTTTTTTGTAATAATTTCTCTTTCTCTCCAGATGAGAAATATTGCAAGTACCTTGGTTTCAGAGTGAGTAAGCAAGGGAGCAAGGCTGACATCATAAATCCTAAACCCAATATAAAAGAAACCAAAGTTTGGTTCAATAACTCTGAGTATTAGCTTAGAATGGATAAACATTGATTTCCTTCCTGTTGGAAGAGTAGGGAAGCTTTTATTGTCCTTGAGACATCCCCTCCCAAGGGAATCACCAATAAATATCTAAATCATACTAGATATATTGCTAATCCACTACACCTTAGAAACTACTTTCATCTACCATTAAGAGAAGAACATATTTTCACTTCTGTCTGGTTGAATTGAGCATTAGACGCTTATGCCAGTGAAACATCCGACACCTTTTGACTATTTTTTTTACCTTACAATGACTAAAGAAATACCTCCTTAGTATTCGAGACAACTAAGAGTATGCATGAGCGAGACAGACACAAGAGTACGAGATGGAGTTGACGGATGGCATTTAATTGACAAAAAACATCCGTTACCATCTCAACTATTAGTCAGAGTTTATCTATTTTAAGTGTGGTCAAGAGACAACTTTTAAAAGACATTAACGACCTTTTCATAGAATGGAGGAATCACTTTAAAATCTAGAACCACATCACTACATTATGAATCATCACTCGTACCAAATTTAAAATCAAAACCTTTCTCCAATCGAGATCGAGTTCCTGATCATTCACCGAAACTAGTAAAACACATATCTTCTCTTTTGGTCATTTCATTAAAGTTAATTCCCACTTATTTGAATATCAATTGGTGCTAATTTTTGTGATCCACATATATGAACAAATATTTAAAAAAAAAAAAAGAAATCTATATAATCTCCACCACATCTGGGAAATTAGGTTATTCTTTTATTCTGTATTGAAATGAGCCACATGAGGATGCCTAGAGATTGATGGTTTTTAAAAAGACAAAAGAAAAAAAGAAAAAAAAAACTAGAATTGATTTTTAAAATAATTCAGTAACAAATTTTTTTTGAAATTAGAATTTTCTTTAACATTGAAATTAAATATAAAAAGAATCGCGTGAAACGCATATCAGGCTTTGTACTGTACAAACGCTTCGTTAAGGCGATAAAGATAAAGAGGATTACAGAATCTGATAGGAAAAACCACTATGATGATGCCACGTTAGCGTCTCCTGGTTGCTAGTTCCCAAAGCTTGACTACGTAAAGAGTTCAAATTCCAAAAAAGACAATCAATGAAAGCCCAGCCCTCCTAAATTCATCGTACAAATATCACACGCACCCCTTGAGTTATCTTCTTTCATTAAACACTTTTACCATTTATCTCTTCTATCATCTTTTAAATTTTTAATAAATTTTTTTATCAAATCTTTCATTTATATATTCTTTAATCAATATCTATTAATTTCTATATAACAATAATTTTACTATTTTATCTATACTAATAAAATATAAAACGAACATAACTAATTTTTAAAAATATAAATAACAATTACTTTTATTATATTTTGATTTAATATTATTTCAAGAAAACTTTTATTCTTATTTATTCTTGTCTTATTTAACATTTTAGAAATACATAAACTAAATCCTTAATTAGAAAAACCATAACTCAATGATTTTAACTATTATATTAAAGCATAATCACTCATATACCCTTATAGTAGTACGTAAAATATGTATAATCAAATAAAGAAAGATATACAAGGTGTGAAATGATTAATATATATAGTAAATAATATTAAATTACTTTGATTTATCTACCAAATAAAAGTACAAATTACTCCTAATATAAAAAAAATACACGTGATTTTTTTGAAGTAATGATAATTTATATTATTAATTTTTCAATTATCTATAACATAAGTTTGTATTATCAAACTTTTTATCTCTTCTTATAATACTTTATAAATTTAATAAGATAAATTGATAAACTAGATAATAAAAGATATGTTTAAATAAATAAATAATATCATGTTTTTGTTTGAAATTAATTTATAATTTGAGTTTTTTTATAAATATCAAGTAAAATTATCAAGGATCTGATTGATTAATTTTATTAAAAATAAAGAGATATAGATGAAGCCAAAAAGCTTTATTTGAGTAGTATAAAATCAAAATCTAAGAGTAGTAGATAATATTTACTAAAAAAATAGTTAAAAATATCATTTTAATCTTAGATTATTATTTAAAATTAACGGTATTAGAGGTAAGAAGTCTAAAAAAATGAATTTTATGAATTATAAGGAGGATATAAGATAATAAAAATAAAAGTCTCCTCTAAATGAAATTAAAATAAAATCTAAAGGTTCTATTTACTCAAATTTCCTCTTTTAAAACTAAAATTCCTAGCCGCTGCGTGTCGTTACTACAGACCGAGCCGCCGCTGTTTGACACCATGTAGGTATGGTCCGTATGGACCATCCGCCACGTCAATACTCATTACATGCGTGTCAAACCGCCACAAAGAGTCTCAGTCCCCCTGCTAAGGTAACCCCGTAATCATGTGAAACTCCGAGTCGTGACTCGTCTTCATACGTGAAGTTTTAATAAATAAAATAAATTTTCGACAAATCAATATCATATTTTTTATATTTTAATTTTTATCTTAGTATTTATTATCTATATAATAATCGATCCTAAATGCTTTTTAAATTTAAAAATTAAAGGTAAAGTTAAGGGCACATGTTAGACGGGATTTGTGTTTTTATAAATTGGTAAATCATCTTAAAAATGATTTTTTTTAGCAATTTATTGAATATAATAAAGTAAACTCAAAATTTTAATATGATTCATAACAATAATAGTGAGAATACATAAATTTCAAGTATAACATGTAAAGTAAAAATATAAATTAAAATCTTAAAAATATATTTATAAATTACTTTAAAAATTATGTTAAATTAATTATTTACTATATTTCAAATATTTTTATAAGAAGAAAATAAATTTTTACATAGTTTAATAATGCTATAATATTCTTCACGTGTATCATAAAGGTACATACTAAGACTTCAAAACTTATATATTTTTATTAAAATAACAATTAAATACCTAAAAGTTTAAGTTTTTATTTTAAAATTATTGACTATAATCAAGTAATTAATTAGTATAATTTAAAATTTTATTAAATTATATTAAATTTTAAGGTCTTAATTTTATAAAAAAGAATTCAAAACACTTGTGAAATTATTCAAAAAATAAATAATATTTTGTAAAATAGTATTCAACCAAAGTGTTTATGCTTTAATTTTTCTCCACTTGGTGCCCTGTGGCAACACGTACTTTATACTGATTGAAACAAGTATAACAGAGAGAGATTGAAAGGAGGCGAAGAAAAAAAGCCCAAAAGAGGTCGAGTTAAGTTTAGTTCCAAGTTTTGGAAGAGTTTTGGTTACAATGAGTCTCCATCAGTTTCGGCTGTGTGAGTCAGCTACCATCAAAATTTTCTCAACTTAGAAAACATGTATATTCAGCTTTTGCGATATAATCTGATATCAGCTGACAAGGAACAACCAAGCTCCGTTGATCCCTTCCCCTCGTACGTGAAAAACAAACAGAAGAGGATATTATAAGGTGATCATTGTTTACTTGTTTATTTCCCTTTTCGATTCCTATATATATATTCTTTTCAAGAGCTTTCGCCATTGAAGTACCTCCAATCCTTCTTCCCACCTCAGCTTTCATGGGGGTACATCTTAATTTTCTCCCTTAGATTCTAAGTTTTCTTGTTGGTTATTATTGTTCTTATTAGAACATTCATGTTTTAGCGATTCCATTTATTAATATTCACTCTTCTTATCTCAGAAGAAACATCAATCATGAATCAAAATCTATTATAATTTGCAGCCTATTTAGATTTCAAAGAAACCCTTTTGAGAGAAATTTCCTACCTTGATAAACCATTTATTTATGGGACTCAAAAACGTGTATGCATACATATTTTCTTGATATGAAAGAAAGAAGCTGTTGAACAAGTTGAGAAATTGACGAATGAAACAGTAATAGAGATGGCGTAGGATTCTCACATCATATCATTCATGTAACATATTAACTTAAAAATCAAGCTAGACGCCCATCGCTCGCTTGGTCGCATATCTCATCTACTTACACGTTTTCATTATCTGTCCTGTGCTTTGTTTGAATATTCTAATTTAAGTAAGTCTTCGCATATATCCCTCATATGCAGCGGTGTTTGGCGTCGTCAAATTAAGGGCCTCCACACTCCCATGAAAGCAAAAGCAAACTCAATATTCAAGCTCTGCTGAAAACACAACAACGACAACATGGACATCATCCCTTACCAGCCTTATATCGATCCTGAGTATGAATCTCTGCTCGAAAGAATTCACCCTCCAAGGTACGTAAGTGTATAATTAATTTAATCTTTTTATACGTATATGCACCGTACATTCTTCAATTTGTTTTATCTACTCCTCTTCCAAGTTGTGCTCCCATGGGCATGCGCCATCAAACTCATTTGCTGCTGCCTTGGCATTGCAGGGTTTGCATCGATAACGACGCTTACACAGAGTGCACGCTTGTTAAGGTGATAATTAATATCTTATTCTGATAGTGCTAAACCAGAAAATTAAATCTAATCTATCTTGCTGCCAAATGATTGGCATAGATAAGGGAGCTTCTGGGTTTTTCTCCCTTTATTTATTGCTTTTGAGTTTAATGTTTAGATAAAAATATTAGTTTAATTTTTATTACTTAATTAACTGTTGCAGATTCCACCATAATATGTCATGTGTGAACTCTGAGAGAGATACCATCCATTATTTAGAATTAGAATATAGAATTAATTTAGAGATCATGATGGATGCTGCCTAAACCCTAATTAATAATTATTTAGTTTTCTACAACACATTAGCATTAAGTTGTTTCTGGGCTTAGTTTTTTAAGTTAGTCGACAAAGCATCAATCCCTGCACATACCCACTTCGCTTATAAAATTGCAAAGGTGGAGAAAGCAAGAGTTTCATTCTGAGCGGCCGAGTAGACAGCCATTAGAATCATTTGTTATCTCTCAGAAAAGAAAGAAAAAAAAGGACTTTTACGGTCGGAATTTGATTATTTTGTGTTTGCTTTTAAATTGTCAGAAACCAGTTCTTTGCATGGTAGTAATGTTAAGCTGAAGCCATCTATGCAACTTGTTTGATTCCTTGTAGAATTCTAGTTACTTTTAGCTCTCAGCCTAACCAATCTGACGTAATCTAGTTCAATCCTAACCACGAATCAATACAAGAAAACAACAAAACCCTCAAATCTAAATTGAGTTTTGGTTTTGGTTTAACATATGGATGAGCAATTTGTATGATGATGATGAACGCGCACAGGTTGATAGTGCAAACAAGTATGGAATATTGCTGGAGATGGTTCAAGTATTGACAGATCTTGACCTTGTTATATCAAAATCATATATTTCATCTGATGGTGGATGGTTCATGGACGGTGAGTACTGCTTCTCCCTGTGTAACCTATCTGTGTACATTTAGAGGTTTATATTTATTTCTTCTTTATTGATTTGTTATATTATCTTATTCTCAATGCTAATATGTGAATGTAATGCAATGTATGGTCACTTTATGAGATACTCACGAGTCACCCACTATTGTCCTGATCCTAATTCATGTGGGTTTGTTTTCATTTCATGGCGCACAGTGTTCCACGTCACAGACCATCTCGGCAACAAACTTATTGACGAAAGCCTCATTCTTTACATTCAGCAGGTTTCTCCCTCTCTCTCTATTATGTATTTATAAATTTTCATGTACAACATATATATATAGACTTGAAATTCCACAGTTGAATTCATAAAGGTACAAGGTAGTGACCTTATTTACTGTTTCAACTTTGGTTCTGTTCTATGGGCTGGCTAATCTGGGGCAACCCGAAATGTACAATCCAAACTGGGTTCACAGGCTTGATTATGTCCAATCTGTTTGGCAACTCTGTACCATCAAGTGACGTTACCAGAGAAAGCCCTCTCAAATTTAATGGGCCAAATTTACCAAATGGGAAAACCAACCCAATCCGTCAGACATTTATCTGACAATCACTACTTTTATTTCCAATTCTTTTGTGAAGAAACTACAGATGAGATTGGTAAATTGTTCTTAAATGGCTGTAACAGGCACTATGTGCAAAGAGAAGAGAAGAAATTGCAAAAGAAGTACAAACACGTCTCAAAAGGGACGTGAGGCCGTGCCACGTTTCAACCGAGAACACGGCATTAGAGGTGACAGGGGCGGACCGACCAGGTCTAATGTCCGAAATATCAGCAGTGCTTTACGAGTTAGGGTGCCACGTCCCTGCGGCCGTGGCATGGACCCACAATACCAGATCAGCATGCATTTTCTATATAGAAGATGGACTGCAAGGCGGCCCAATAACAGACCCAAAAAGGCTGGCCCATGTAGAGGATCAGCTAGAGATGGTGGTTGATGCACATCATGGGGAAGGGGAGAAAAGGAGCGCCAGGTTATGCACCCCCGTGCCTGGCAGGACTCACACAGAGCGGCGCCTACACCAGCTGATGTACGCTGACAAGGATTACGACCAGTGTCAGGGCTGCGAAAGCTTCATTGGGCACCGGAAGGGGTGTCTTCGGACCCATGTGTTCATAGAAAGTTGCAAGGAGAAAGGGTACTCAGTGGTGAACGTGAGGAGTGTAGACAGGTCCAAGTTACTGTTTGATACTGTATGTGTATTAACAGACCTTCAATATGTAGTGTTCCACGCTGCTGTCAGCTCCAAGGGTTCCTTTGCCGATCAGGTACTAGCAAAAAGAAAGTCGTGTCGTATTATATCAACATGATAACGAGTTATATTCATCCAATAATAAGTTGATAAAGTAGATTTTACTCTCTTATTAATTTAATATTTTTGAATCACAATTTATTATTTATCTCTTTATTTCAAGTAAGGAAGTAGAATCCACTAATCATTATCATACTGATGTTTTTGTACAATGGATGTACTTAGATTTTCTCAATAACAAAATATTCTACCTTCTAGAACTGGTTTGTGTAGTCATTTCAGAATTTGCTGGAGTTGATTTTGATGTGTTTTATCTTATTGACGAAATGGCAGGAGTATTTTATAAGACAGAAGGACGGATGCATTTTGGATACAGAAATTGAGAGGCGAAAACTAACGCAATGTTTGATTGCAGCAATTGAGCGGAGAGCCTCGCTTGTATGTTTGCTAATGTTAACAATATTTGCTTATGCTTGGTACTTTAAACTAAAGATGGCTTTGTGGCTAATGAGATGAGTACTTTGTGCAGGGTCTGAGGCTGGACATCACCACTGAAAATCGAATGGGATTGCTCTCAGACATCACGCGAGTATTCCGTGAAAATGGTCTGTCAATATCCAGGGCTGAGATTGGAACAAATGGGGATAGAGCAACAGGGTCATTTTATGTTAGAGATACCTCAGGACATGAGGTGACCGCACAAACAGTGGAGTTGGTAAGACGAGAGATAGGAGGATCAGTCTCGGTGGTCAACAAATCCTCCTCTAGTCAGAGTTCTCAGTCTTCCTCATCAAATCTCAGCAGATTGGCCAGCAACAATGACGCTAATAACATAGACAATAGGCCGAAACTCTCCCTAGGAAGCCTGTTGTGGTCGCGCCTGGAGCGTCTTTCGTCTAACTTTGGCACCATTTAATCATGAGTTCCTTGCAGGGGAGGGGATTGGTTTCATCCTGTCTGTATGTGTTTCTCTAGACAAGTTTGTGTGTCAGGAGTCACACAAACTATCTTCCTATTGCTGGTTAGGATCTGTGTAAAAACTGGATCTATATAATATACTCACCTTCCTACCGTCCTGTACATAATCAAATTATTAGCATATACCTCTAAACAATTATTAAAAAAAAAAAAAGAGAATATTTCTTGAATGGATTCAAGGATTTCCAACTTTAGAACTCTTGAGTATTGTTTCAAAAGATTTGTGGAAGTAAAGGTTTCTGCTCTTCCATGAATTCTTCTAACCAAATTTATATTAACTTTCGAAAGAATATCCCAATGTTCCTTTGATTTCGGAATCAAGGTCCTCTCCTCATCTGAGCACTCAAATTTAATATTTGTCAATAGTTAAGATCTGTTTTTATTCTCTTTTCCCTAATATATCTTCTCTAGCTACAAATCACATTCTTCTTGTTTGCTCAGGTAAAATAAGGGTGAAAAGAGGATCGTGGTCCTTGATTTCACAGGATTTGTCCTTCAACCACGGCTGCGTCTGCAGAACTTTGGAATGCTGGAGCCCGCAATTACATCTCATGCAAATTCGAAGATGATATTGCTATCACCATAATTCATCTAGATGCAACATGGAATGACAGCAATGATTTTAACTTTTTCTCGGTAAAGGGGTTACTATAGTTGTGATTACTATTGATTAGACTGGATCTCCACCACCTCTTACTGCCGGTCTCACCGGCCGAGTTGCATAAAGGAAGAGTTGAACTCATGAAGCTATGTGACATTACCGGACAAGAGCTGATTTTTAGAGGCAGATTTGAGTGGCTACTTAGGCAGTGATGAGGCTCATATAAGGCTGCTCATGAATTGTAACTTGCACAATTTTCCTAAGCCGAATTGAGGTATTAAGAGAGAAATTAGATTAATGCTTCATTGCCCTTTTACCCCCCTAAAACCTTTATTTTATTATATTTAACATAATAATTTTAAAAACGAAAGTTAAACCGGAGGCTTAATTGACGTATTACCTGTACTTGGCAAGGCTGCTCTCCATTAACCTTCTCTTAGGATCCAGTCATTGCCACCACGTGCTTTCCTGGAATGAATCAGCTACAACTAAAAGGATCCTCGAGGAAACACAACCTATCTTGATTGCTTCAATTTTTTGCTTTCTATATCATAATACTAAATAATTTTATCTATTATTGGCTTGCTAGGCAAGCAAACATTCTCCATCAATTGTAGATGACATGCTATGCCCAAAAAAAAAAAAAAAAAAAAAAAATCATTTAATATATCCTCTCAAAACAAAAGAACTGAACCCCCTTTCCAGCATACAGGTTAAAGCCGAAGTTACTTAGAGGTAGGTTCGCCAACAACGTATTTTACACACCGGAAAATTATAACAATTTTTAAGTTTATATCCCAATATCATTATTTAAAAGTTTATTTTCATTTGAAAATATTCTAGTTTCTTAGTCCACGAATGAAGTATTTCCTATTTTTACACGAAATTCAGACCTTCTGATATGAACAATATCCAGATCAAATAAAAACGGCATAGTTTATTGCCACCGTAGTGCTTAATTTCCGATAATTCATGTGCACATTATTATCCAATTTGGATAGGACTTTATTTACAAGCATACAGTAGTACACAAATCCTATTTTGGACTGAACAAACCAAACATGCAAATATATTCACAAGAAGCTATAGGAAGAACAATTCATAATACATACAACCCAGAACGCTCTTAAAGGCATCGTTAATGATCACATCTGATCAATGTCATCAACATCAAGCCAGTCATTGGATTCCTTGCTCTCAGGTTTACGAACACTTGCTTGCTGCGACCCGAAAGGTTTATTGCTGGCTGGGTTAACATCCTTTACTGAATCATCAGAGCTTCTGCTAAGCTGAACCCAGTCTCGTGAATCTTTAGTTGAAGAATCAGACCCAGATGTTGCTTTCTTATAACTTGTAGGTACATCATCATCATCCTCCTCAAGATCACTGAATGATACATCCTCGTCATTTCCCGAAGGCATTGTAGAACCACTCACACCAACCATTTCTGAGCCTTCCTCTTTCAACCAGTCATCACCATCATCCTCGAATTTCTCATCCAAAACTCTCACAGAGGAAGCAAAAACCGAATGTTGATGTTCAGCTGGGACTGCTGGCTCTTCCTTAACGACAGACTTGTCTATAACTTGCATCTCAGTACTTTGAACTGGGTGCTTCTCTGTTTCAAATTCAGCTGCTAAAGGGGAAGAGGCTGCTTCAGTGGCAGATGTCTTCAGTGGCGATGATTCAGAGATTTTACCAGAACGCTCAGAAGAGAAATTTTCATATGGTAATTCAGCAGTTTCATTGGAAAAGGAGGTGCCACTTTCAGTGCTACTCGCAGAATGAACTGGTTCCGGATTTTCCTTACCTCTGTTCTTTAACTCATGTGCCAATTTTTCTCTGGCTTCAACTATCTGCAAGCACACAGTCACGTATTAGAAATTGCTAGAAACTAAAGCTCAGAATATGGGACAACATTAGAATTAAGGTGCTATTTGCCATATTTTTCCAACAAACAATGTTGAAAAAGAAACTCTTGCAAGCAAATGCCAATGTATTTTATAAAGATATTATGTCAACCCTATGAGTGTTTTAGCTACCATCATTCTTCTTTAGCTATCTAACTGTTTAAGTTCATATCTATTCAAAATAATTAATGCTGTTCACCACCCAGGAAAGGACAAAGGAGAAGGTATCAAAGGGCTTCAATCAATTATTAGATGATATCTGTTTCATTTGTGCATTTGTCAATAATGTTTCCCATAGCTTCAGGTGATCGTAATAGAATTGATCTAATTTCTAGGAATAGGGGACAGACTCAGAATATGTAGAATGATGAGCAGCTAAACTGAGAAGATGCTTAAGCAAAGAAAGAAATCGAGACCAATGGAAATGTCAACAAAACAGAGTCGTATATCTGGCTTGTTAGTGTATGACAATGGTAGAAGCAAAAATTCATATCCTTTGCTTTTATACCCAGCTACTGGCAATAAAGCAGGATAGTCATTATCTACCAAAACATCCGTTGTTATAATTTATTTCTTGCATTTCCCAACTTCATCATGCAATATCCCAGATGGTTCAATCAATAGACAGAACTAATCAACAGAAAACATCTCATAAATGAGATATAGAAAAACTCCAAAACCATCTCCTCTGGTATGTGATACAAAACACAACACTGTATTGTGCATCAATTCAAAACACATTAAAGCTGAGCATTCATTGGGTCCAACAGAAATCAAGCATAAAAGAAAACGAATGTGCTTGCACAAAGTCAACTTACTTGAGGAGTTGACAAAAGTTCGGCATCATCTTTATTGAGTCTAGGGTGCAAAAGAACAAAATATATCTTCCAGAAGCTACTGTCACTCATATGCCCAGGGCAAAGTTCCATCCTTAGAGCAGCTAAACTTGGCGCAAGACGTTCGACAGCCAAAGCATGTTCTTGTTGGGCATCCGACATGTCAAAATCTGAAAAATCAAATTAATAATAAAAATGCTTGAAATAAGTTCGATGCATTTATTTGAGAAATAAACTTTCCAGGAAAATAAATTAATTAAAATCCAGCTACAGATTAATCCCCAATGCGCTCTAAATAAACTTCAAACGCTCTACGTAGCAACCAAATCCAAATCTTTGAAAAGATGAAATGGATAAATTTGGAAATCCAAATACATCGAAAATTAAATAATTGCATAAGTTGGTGGCATTCTTATCCAACCTTTTCTTCCAAAATCCTCAACACTTAACCTAATTACAAGCAGAAATCTTTGTTTGAAAATATGTTTTGAAATTCGTCAGACACATTCTGAAATTTATACTAAAATACCTGTTTTCGGAGACAGGAGAGCCTGTAGATATAAATCAGTGAAATTTACAATCAAATAACACGCTAATATGCTAAACTTGTGAGCGAAACTTGGGTTCAATCCGTCATCATAAACAAAAAGTACATTTTCACTAGTAAAGCAAAATCTGAATAAAATCAAATGAAATTACAGATAGCTTAAGCGAGAAGGAACATACCTTCGAAATCCTCGTCGTCGGGAACAGGAAAATCGAGCCAAGTCTCTGGATGCATCGCTATGTTTCTAGCAAACATCAAAACTTCGTCAGTCACACCAACCGCATCAATACTTTCCATCTCCGATCCAAACTGCAGAAAGTTGGACGCTATTTTCGTGAACTCCGAAACAGCAATGTTACTCGACAGCTTCGAGAATCCACTCCTGAATTTCCCGCTAATCTCAGCGAAATCGCTTCTGATTCCTTCGATAACGTCCTCGTCCACATCATCCGGATCTGATAGTTGATCGCGCGGCTGGGGGTGATCGGGCGTTTGAGATGGCTTTTCTTCTCCTTCTTCTTGTTGTTGAGGAGGAGGGGCAAGGAAGGAGGCAACGCCCCATAACTGGCGGGAGAAGGACTTCGTGAGCTCGGAGAGATCCTCTTTGACGCCACGTGGACTGCCGGCGGGTAATCTGTTTTCATTGTGACCGGATAGAGCTTGTTCTGGATTCGGAGCATTGGCGTCGGTGTTGGTGTTGGTTTTGTTGTTAGGTGAATGGTCAAATTCGTCGTCGTTTTCGAGCTTGAGAGAGTTGGCGATGGATCTAGCTAGCCATGACATTTTGGGTTCTTAGTGATAATGTCACCACTTCCTCACTTCAACCACTTCAACTTGCCTTTTGCCTTGCCATAGATAACTTAATAAGCCAACTTAACGGCGTCGTATTATGAAAGCTGTTGGTTTCGGAGGTTGAGTTGAAGGAACTTTTTTTTTTTTTTTTTTTTTTAACAATCTTTATTTAAGAGTNGAGGAACTTTTTTTTTTTTTTTTTTTTTTAACAATCTTTATTTAAGAGTCTTTTTGTTCGTTTAAGATTTGGCAAAATCACCAAGGCTATAGTGTGAATTTAAAAAATTGATCAGGTGCTAGAATTTTTCACACCATAACCCACGCTTTATAACCAACCGTTGGATAGAATATTTGATAATATCCGACATAACATTACGATAATGTTTAACATTGAGTGTCAAATGTCGGATGGGTCTTAGATACAAATTTTTAGTAATTAATCTATTTTTTCAAGTATTCTTTTTTTAGTTATTCTTTTTTTTAATCTCTCAAAAATAACCAAAACTATATGGTATTTTAAAAAATAATAATGATTTAAAAAAGTTTAGATATGATAACCATTTATTCATTGATCATACCAATAGTGATTTTTTATCATTGAGTTTTAAAAATCAATAACTCAATAGCTCTTTCTATTTGGGACCATAGAGCTCGAGAGATTTTTATAGTTTGAAAACCAAAAATGCTTGTTGAAACGTCAAGTTATAGAGAAATAATTATAATATTTAAATCTTTTGAAGATATGACTATTTTTTAAATATCCCTTTAATTTTTGTTATTTTTCAATCGATGCTTTTATTTAAGTAAAATGATTAAAAAAATCAATATATGTTAAAAAGATGTATAATAGTCTCTTTTTTTTAAAAAAAAAAAAAAAGAAATGTGTTTAAGTTGTGATTGAATTGATATCTATTTCGGGATAAGAAATTTGTGGATTTCAATTTATAATGTGTAAATTCTTAATTTCTTTTTCGTTTTTAAATAATGAATTAAAGTTCTTTACTTCTTTTCTATTAAAAAAAAAAAAAGATTTTGTCAAAGCAAGTGCTATAAATGGACTAATTCATGTCAATTTAGATCAATTGATACACTACATTATATGTTACACTACCTTATTTCTTGTTTGGTGAGTGAATAAATAACTAACAAGAAAAGGAAAAGAAAAAAAATGGTGAATTAAAGGAATAAAATTGAAAAAATGTGAATAACTAAATAATCTTAGTAAATTGTTAATTATCTCAGTGTTGTGGGCCTCAAATTATATTGTTGATTTACTTGTAAATTCTTGAAATTATTCTTTTTCATCTTGGTAAAGGAATTGCATGGCTATAGAATTCAATCCATTACAAGGCTGCATCACAGAAACCTCTTCCCCAGCTTCACTTATTGCTTTATATTAAAAAGTTTACAAGGAAGGTAGATCGGTGCTTAACAAATATGATGATTGTAAAAAGATCAGAGGAAAAAAGATTAGGATGAAAAGGCTGTGATCATTGTACACAAAATCACTTTTCACTTACATGGAAAATGGATGGTTTTGAGATTAGAATTTTCTAAAATTGGATGGCTCAAAGTTCTGAAATTAGTTTTAGTTTTCGTAACAGAACTTTTTCTAATAAAAGACCTTCATATTTACAGAATGACATATGTTGCCAACTGACATATAACATGAAAAATATTGATGGCAACTTCACAAAACGTTCCAAAATGTTTCCTTAAAAGCAAAAACAAAAAAAAGCAAGACAAAAAGACCTCAGCCACAGCAATACAGAAAAGATAAGCCAACAGTTTTCACTGTGGTCCGGTTGAGTTGACTGAAATCAATTAATAAGAGTTGTTAAGCTCTTCTGGATGAATATTGCCTCTTCTGGAACTATTTCATTTTTTCAGTTGTCAGTTCCAGAAGCTGGAACTCAGTGTGCTGAATCTTCTGTAATTGGAGGAACAAGTGTCATCATGTAGCCTGGAGTTTCTTTCACCACCCTGAATGGATTGGCTGAAGTTTCCAACTTTCCCATCTTCATAACCATCATCATATGCATCAACTTCCATGTTTCTTAACGCACAATTTTGAGCTTCATCGTTGCTCCCTGCTCAATTTCTTCTCTCAGTTTTCTTAGCATTTCCAGCTGAGTACCAAGTCTTTCAAATTGTTTCCTAGCTAGCATCAATTCGGATTTAGCTGCATCATGCTCCAGTAGTATCGCATGGTATCCCTTCTCCACCGTCTTCCTTACCACTTTCTCCTCCTGTAATTTTTCTTTGGCCTCATTCAGTAGTTTCTTAACCTCATCTAACTCCTTCCTCAACGGGTTCATTCATTTTCACCAAATCTTCATCTCTTTCGAAATACCGAAAAATTACAAGCAGCTACATGTTACGAAGGAGACACAAGATATTAGTCAACATTCTTCAAAGCCAGAAGGCTATTGCAATTTGAGAAAAATCACACACACCAACACAAAACAAAACAAAATAAACATCATAACTTACGGTTAGAAGTCCATTAACAAGTTCTGCAATAAGGCTTTGGGTAGATAATAAATTTGCACGACCCCAATACTGAGGTGGAATACATTCCATTAGAAGAGGAATGACTTCTGGAATGGACAGAGGAACTCCAGACTGAAACACCCAAGCATTTGAACTATCGCAGACACCTTCCTTGTCAACCATATGTGCAAGTCACAGGTGGTGTATTTGACTCATCTGCGATAGAACTTGAAACCTGGTCTGCCACTGTCAGGGGATCTTTAAAAGATTCACCAAAAGGAGAAGATAGTTCTATAGACTCTCGACTTGGTCCCCCTTGGCTTCTTGAACTTGACTCAAATAGACCCCATGTCCTAGTCCACTAAGTAAAGGCTTTCCACACCCTTCTGCATACTGAGCTGAGTGATTTGAAAGTAATATATGCACTTAGGACACACGTTTATATAATTGTAGAATCTGATGACGGAGGATTTGGATCCAATTACCAACCTCTAGCTCAAGTTGATACACAACTTCTTTCATTTACAAACCATAAGAATGTCATTCCAAACCATTCCGCAGTTAAAACAAAACTTCTACTAAATTTTTTAAAGTACAACAGGTTAGAAATAAAATATGGAATCGCAGAAAGTAAATATGACAGACCACTTCCAAGGCAAACCCACTCCAGGGATGGCCAATATGGTTCCCCTTAACCGAAATAAGTTATAATCTACCTGCGGCACCTCCAGGTTCTGCGATAAAACAAAATAAACATCAAACTTACAGTTAAATTTCGTTAGCAAGTTCTGTAATAAGGCTCTGGGTGGATAATGAATTTGCAGGGTCCCAATACTGAGGTGGAATACATTCATTTATAAGAGGAATAACTTCTGGCGTAGACAGAGGAATTCCAGATCCAAACCCCCAAGCACTTGAACCATTGCCCACATCTTCCTTGTCAACCATATGTGCAAACAATGAAGTTGGAAGTGAAGATGTAACAGGCGGTAATTTTGACTCATCTGGAATAGAACTTGGAACCTGGTAGGCCTCTTTACTTGGTCCCCCATGGCTTCTTAAACTTGATCAAATGGGTGATACTTTTCCATGTCCTTGTCCGCTATGTAAGGGTTGTCCGCTATGTAAGGGCTTTCCACACTGTCATGCGTAGTGAGCTGAGTGATTTCAATTCCTAAAACAGTCCAAAAGTGTGAGTATCATTCTTAAGTGATAATTAAGGAACAATTTTGTGTATTCGTTACTACTTTAACTTGGTTAAAGGTATCAGAACCAAGAGTAGCCTGCTTTGCACCAAATAGGTGATCAAAAAATCAACCAGAATAGAAAAGCTGCTCCTTCTAGGTCTAGTAACAAAGACCAATGATAAAAGCCAAATCAATCAATGTCTCGTTTATAGGCTATAGGTTCTCCTCTTTGAAAATGGTATTTTCTTTTATTTTTCTTTTTTCTTAATTACAAATTAAAAAAAAAAAAAAAAGAAGAAGAAGAAGAGAAGTGCTAGACCAAGTACATCCAAGCTTGTTGATAACAGTGGAATTAAACCGAAGTTCTAATAAGATAACTAAGATAGAACATATATACGAATCCAAGAATCACAGAAAGTAAATGTGATAGAGCACTTCCTAGGTGAACCCACTACAGGCACGAATCGTGAATCGTGAATCGTGAGACCAAAAACTGAGCCAAGAGAACCGAGACCAAGTGGCTTAACTGTTAAGTGTGAGTGATGAGAATGAGGGATTTTAACTTAAAATCTTTAAATCTGATATTATGCTAAGTTATCATTTGATCCAAAAACCAACAAAAATATTTGAGTCTTAACAGCTACGATTACCATAAGGAATAACAGAGCACAAGATAATTTAAACTCTATAAACTCCTAGACCCCAAACAATTTCTCCAAATGGAAACAATAAAAAGAAAGAAAGAAAATCGGCAATTAACCTGTATTATATTGTAACCCCTCTAAACTTAAAACTAGTTTCTGCAGTTACCGCAAACTATCCAAGAAATGAAGGAAAAATGAGCCAAAAGAAACAAAAAGCTAACTAAGCAATCATGTAATAAAAATCCCATGCAGACCCAGCTCAAACAAAACATGTATTCATAAACAAGTCCAACAACAACACGATCCAAACATATTTTTGTCGCTTCATCTGTCATTGATTTCCCACATGAATGCAATCCAAACTTGCATGCCCAGTTGACGTAAGAGTAATTTTAAACAAAACAAACAGAGCAAAAGATAAGAGTTTTTTTGAATAAAATATACTTGACACAGTACACCTAAAATAACTTTTGAAAAAAACCTCCAGTTATTATCAAATAATTAAAAATATTTTGAGAAAAGTCATTCAAAATCCACACTAAAAGCTCATAGTTGTTGATTTTAAATTTATCATGTATTTAATTTAAGTACAGATTCACTACCTTTTTTTAGTGAATGATATTTTACGAGAAAAATCACAAACAAAATGAAACAAACGACATCGTTCTCGTCATGAGTACTTAATTCTCCGGAACCGCAAAACCCCCAAAACCCTAAAAATCCTAAAATGTTGCAACTTCGAAATCGACTCTTTACTCTCCTATCACCTTCATCTATATCTCCATCTTCGTTTCCAAAACCACGCCCATTTACCCTCTCTTTTAATAATAACTTCTCTCGCTCGTCTGACAACCCGAATGCGGGTTCGAACCCGATGTCCCACGTGACCGGAGCCTCAAAAACCATAAAACAGTCCCAGTCCATGTCGGACACGGCCCAGTTCGTCCGGACCGTTCTCTTCGTTCCACCCGGTGTCGACCCAGATGAGGTGACTGAGGAAATGATTTTGCCCGGGTCGAATATCGTTGTCGGACCCTACGCGGGTCATTCTCAGATTAAGGAAGTGGAGTTCGTGAAGAGCAGTGGACGGGCCAAGGATTGCCCGAAGGATGACCGACCCGAGTTTGCTATTGTGGGTCGATCCAATGTAGGCAAGTCCTCGCTTATAAATGCTCTAGTTCGGAAAAAAGAAGTAGCACTCACATCGAAAAAGCCAGGTTTTTTTTTTTTTGGCTCATTTGAATCTATTTTTGCTTTTTTTTCTTTGGGGTTTTTAATTAAATTGTGATTTATGCAGGTAAGACTCAGCTTATAAACCATTTCTTGGTGAACAAAAGTTGGTATATTGTGGATTTGCCTGGTTATGGGTAAGGTCTTTAGTCATTTGCATTTTATTTGTTAGTTATATCAATTTATTTTTTTATTTTTTATCCAAAAAAAATAACTAAATTTACAGGATTTTTTTTTAAGAAATAACAAGTTTTCATAAAAATTCAGATGTCAGGGATCATTTCTTAAAGCTGTACAGTATTAAAAGAAAGCTCGAAATTTTTTTAAAATGATCCTTTATAGTTTTGATTTTTTTTGGAGATATTCTTTGATATTTGTATATGATATGGAATATCGCAACTTTCATCAGTTGGATTATGAAGATTGGAGGTAAAAGAAAAAGTAGTATTTTAGTCAACTTAGCAACTCTGCAAAGGATTGATGTATGATTTGGCATTTTGAATATAGTTTAAGCAGTGTCTATGGGCACTCGTTAACATTTGCCTTAGAGAATAAAGGGATTTCTTTATGCTAATAGTGAAAATTCCCTTTTATCAGTTGCAAAGATTTTATTAAAAGATCATGAAATAGTCTAAGATGCTTAATGGTTTGCTTCAGCTTTTCACAGGCAAAACGTTGTGAGGCCATAGAATATTTGTTCTTTAGTTGATGTTTATTGTTTAGTGGGTTCCTTGTGATTGCAGTTTTGCTAAAGCTCCTGATGCTGCTAGAATGGATTGGTTCTCATTTACAAAAGGCTACTTTCTAAATAGAGAAACTCTTGTTGGTGTTCTTCTTCTCATCGATGCAAGTGTTCCTCCTCAGAAGATCGACCTGGACTGTGCTAATTGGCTTGGACGCAACAATGTAAGCTGCTTATGAATCTTAAAGTTCGTTGTTATACATATTAATCACTAGTCTAGTGCCAGAAGAGGGAATCCAACCTTATTGTGTTTTTTGGCCCTTCTGCTGCATCCAGATACCCATGACTTTTGTTTTCACAAAATGTGACAAGATGAAGGTGGGCAAAGGAAGAAGGCCTGATGAAAACATCAGGAGTTTCCAGGAGCTGATTAGAGAAAACTATAAGCAGCATCCGCCATGGATCATGACTAGCAGTGTCACTGGTTTGGGCAGAGATGAGCTTCTCTTGCATATGTCACAGCTAAGGAACTACTGGGATCAATAAGAGTCAAGTCAAAGCTGATGTAACTTCACTCGGTACTAGTACAGAAAACCTACAAAGAATTCAGAATATCAGAATGAAAGGATTCGCCGGTATTGATCTGAATTACCTTTTATGTTTTTCTGAAATTTTCCCAAACCTATTTGAATTGTACCAAAATGTCTAAAATGACTTGAACTCTGATGTAACATTATCTGTATATACATAGATGAATATAATATTTCATATTTTTCACTATTTTTATTTTTCAATCTACTTAATGTGTAAAGATCGTCAGATACTTCTCTGTGGGCTAATCCATTCAAAAGCATATGGTGTTGAAATTTAGTATCTGATCAGTGTCATGTTAAAGTCGTAGAATTTTAGTAATGTTCTTAGATAAATTAATGTTACGGCCGAAGAATTTAGTAACATCTTTGGATAAATAAATGCTTGGACGGCAAAGAAGATTTATCTATTAACATCTTTAGATAAATTAATGTTACAGGTGAAGAATTTATTTTATTTTCCCCACTTTCCCTCTTTTAAACTAATAGTTTTTGCTTCTATCCTTATGTCATTCGATGGTCTTAAAGCTTGGTTGTGTTTGATTTTAAAGATTTGCTTCCAATTATACAGGAATCACAAGCGTCTTCTATTTACTTTTGTCTCATCAAAGAATCGTTTATTCACTACTTCGTTATCGTATAACATATCTTCTCCATAAAAAATTTAAATGCAGTGAATGTGGCTAATCCTATACTTTTTCAAACTTGTATTGGTCAAAGTATGAATTTTGGTAAGGAGGCACGAGGCCGTACAAAAGTAAGGTTGAACCAAACTGAGGTTCAGTAAAGTCCCACCATCTTCCAACATGTATATTTTATTAATGAAAAAAAGAAAAAAGTTACATTTATTAAATTGTTTGTACAACTTTACGGCACTGTTACTGTTACCTGATTGTGATCATACCATGTTAAATTCTAATTTGTTTTAATTTAATTATGATTTTTACTCTTTAATTTTATTATACCTTAGTTTGACTAAGTTCGTATCTTAACAAATAGTCAGGATCTCTTTCTTTTTATAGTTTTGTCGATTTGAAAGTTACTACATGAAGCCTCCAACTTGGAACATTCGATTTCATGCGAATTATGGTATCATTTTGGAGAACAAGAGTTAATATATCTAGTTGAGAAGACCCATTCTGCCGTTATTTAGTTTGTATTTTTGCCGAGATATCCATAATCCATGGCATCACTGAGCCTGGAGCTAAATGCAGGATACCTAACATGTAGAGATTTGTAAGCAACTGACACCGTGAAATATATCATTACAGATAAAATATATTTTTCTCTTCAAGCCAGTGTGAGATTTGCTTAACTTGATGTACTAGCATGTCAAGAACATTTCCGGAATCTTTTAATAGAAAATACTAAATATTTCAAATGCTTACAAGAAACTACTACATATCTTGGTACTGAAAAAGCCAGTTTTTCACTGTTAAGGTGTAAATACGAGAACTTTGTATTGATCCTTTAATTATATCACTATGTAATGACATGAAGAATAGATGGTCTCAGGAAAGTCATAAATTTACTCATAGAATATGACTTTTCGAAGCAGAAGTAGCTAGGTTTCTGAGATCATTTAACAGCATGGAAATACAAACACTTCTTGTCAATGTGTAGACTCTTATCAAACATTACAGGACACTTTACATAGTAAAATGTGTATTGGACCAAAAAATAAAATAAAGAAGGAACAATTGATCGAAATCCAAAGTTTTGAAACTAATTAGTAAACAGCTGAGCTATTTTAACACATATATGGCTGTCCTCGTCAAATGGATTGTCACCCTGCGAAGTTCTTGATGAGTTCAACCATTGTCAAACGAAAGCAACAAAGAAAAGATACATGAAAGTTGTTATTAGACAATAACGGGAAGAAGATGCTGAAAGAGCTAACTAAAGAACTGTGCTCGGCCCCAAGCTGGAAACCGTTCCAGGACTCCAAAGAGGGAAAGCAGACCAACTATGGGGTGACAAGCTCAATCCAAGTGAATTCGATTCCATTCCGCAATCCGATATCTTCTGGGTTTTCGGATCCGATACTTCGGACATCAACTCCTTGTACAAAGCAGAAAATGGCGTTTTTACTGGTGAAGGAAGGAGCGGCACTGGAGCAGCGGCTGCATTGTTAACATTGCTACCAAAATATGCAAGTGGCGCAATGTCCAGTGGAGGTGGCGCCACGCTTTTGAGACGCTGAGGCTGGCTCTCGGACGCACCTGTCAGCTTCTGAACCAAGTCCCGGAAGTTCACAGGATCCACTTTGTACACTCTTGGCCTTGTTGGTGGCAGCGGAGCTATTGGCTTCTTCCAGGGCTTAAACGGGGCCTTCCTCACTGAATGAAGCGATGAATGATAAGGGTTTGTACCTCTCAGGTCCTGATTTACTTTTTTCGAGTCATGGTGCAGGTATGCAGATGATGATGATGAATAAGCTTCCATTCTTGCGTTTAGTCCGAAATGAATTATTGGAAGTTTATTGTAATGTGTGAAATGATATCTGAATGTTACTTTATATAGAGAAAAGATCACTCTTCTATGATATGTATGGAAGAGGAAAAGAAAACGACCGCGCGATGAAGCCGTTGAGAGTTCAAGATAGCAAAACAATATAAGCTATTTTTTAATCAACAGCCGCCATGGATGAGTGAGTGCTGACGGGCAGGAAACGTTAGGGTCAAAGCTGAATTTTTGACCATTTTCCCTGATTAATTTAACATTATCCCTCCTTAGTTGTCTTCCATCATTGATTAATTGACATAGCAAAGCCATTAGTGTAACAGTAATTGAGTTTAAGAGGCCAAGAAGAATAAAATAATGAGAACGAGTACGCCAGGGCCTGCCACCGAAGTGCTTACTCGGCCAAGGTTTCATCTCGTGGGGGAAGACCAGCCGCCTCGTAATAATGACAGATATCGCATTCACGCGCCCTCTGAATCTCACAAAGCGCCACGTTCTTAAGAAATCTTTGACCAAACTAAACATTTAACCACCTCAATATTTCATGATTTTGATAGCAAACATGGAAAATTAGGTACATTAGATACATATGTCTGCAGCTATATACAAATTATAAACACCATTTACTACTTCTATAAAAGTACTTTTAACTTTTATGTGAAACGATGTATCGATCTATCAAATAAATTTTAGTATGATCTAGAATTGACTCTATTAATTATACGATGTTTCTCATGTTGCTTGTTCCTAGAGTTGCTCATCTTCGCAAGGCAGAAGTGGATAACAATTTAATATATAGTTTCAATATGCAGACCATGAACTTTGTGCAACCGGGAAGCCGGTAAATTTAAGCTATCATAATATGGTAAAAGTTCTTGATTTAGAGTGTCAAACAGAACAAAGGAAAATTCTGTAAATAAAGCAGCGAATTGTTTGCAAGAAAGAACAAATATATTTGCTAATAAATTTAGGCCTTCATGATTCTGTTCAATCTTATAATGCCGTTAAGCATCCATTTCATTGAGGATTAATCTGGTTATTTCATTCTCTATTTTTTTTTAGGATTATCCGAAAGCAAATTCTAATCGGCCAAGTTATCAAATTGACAGTAAGATTGATTAATGCGTAGACATTATTGATATATAGATACAACATATAGAAATTAGAAGAGATAATCAAGTTTAAGAGGTCATTTTGATCGGTCATAATGATTTAGTTCAAGTGACAAAGACGACCCAGTTTTGAGGAGGTAAGATCAACAATGAAATCATATTCGATTCTGCTTACACCTAGATTATATTATGATTTAAGTGGGAAACCAGGTTGTTTTAATCTTTAACAAAAAATAATTTTTTTAATGTCTAATTAAATTCAAAGTGAAGTTAAAGTGAACCAAAAAATTCTTCTAAGTGAATCATTCATTAACTTGTATAAAATCAAGTGATTAAATCATCAAATCTCCTCGACCCATTGCGTCTAACAGAGTGAAACGCTCTTCAATTCTTGTTAATTTAGTTTTGCAATTAAGTTCGACCGGTCAAATTATAAACTGGTAGTAGAGCAATTGCAGCAACTTGTGTTAGTGCACAAGGCAATCATGGGACACGTGACTCACCAACACACCTCCAAACTCTCGTGAACCAAGCCAACCACGAGCCTGCTTGTTGTTTGTGCTGTAAGATCCGTCAATTCTTTGACTTCTCTGTTCAAACAACCACGCTCAATCATTTTGTGCTTAATTTTGAACTTTTACGAAGTCTTTTTCCTCAAATATTATTTGGAACAAATAATTGAATATTATTAATATTTCATTAAAATATTACATCAATTTCGTTCTATATTTTATTTTTCGTTCCTAATTTTTTAACTTGACCAATAAACTATTTCATATTAATTCAACAAAAGAGTTACAAGCAACTATCTAACAGAATTTCAAAGTTCAAACTAAAAAAATATAGTCTTGTGAAGCATGAATTTCAAGCAAAAAATTCTTATTGCATACCACATGAATTTTCAGTAAAAAGTTCATTGTGAAGGATAAATGAGTCAAAATAATAATTAATCAAACCATTAATTTAATTTTGTTTCTAAAACAAAAATACAATTATTATTAATATTTCATTATTTAATATTAAATATGTTGTTCAATTTTAGTATTTAATCGAAAATCTTTTACCAGATTATTATATTTTATCAAATTTATAAATATTAATATTTTGAGTTTCGGGTCGGTTGGGCTTAGGAAAACTGAACCATATTCAAACCATAAAAAGTCCGAATTACAATTATGTAGCTAAAACTAATCCAAATAAAACTTCAAACCCAAACCAATGCACAGATTTTAGTTTGGATCAGTTTGGGTTTTAGGTAATGGGTAATTTGCACACCTCTATAATTAAGCATAAGGTAAGGTATAGTTATGTTAGAGTATAAAATAAAAATAAAAAAAAATAGAGGTTTTTTAATAGATGAGGCTATATGAATTCTTCAAAATGCTTTACAAACCCCTTTTTTAAATGCACCACCTATTCAATTGTTAGAAAAATAATATTTCATCTAAAACATATGAATTATTTTGAGTTGAAATTTTATAATAAACTCTAAATTAATGATTCAAAATTTATGACATGAGAAATACAATTGAACATAGAATTTTCATTAATACTTGATGAAACAATTGAGATATATATATATATATACACACACACACATAGTAATAAATCAGGTAGGTAATGGAATTTTTTTTTTCTTGTAGAAATCTTTTATTAGATTTAATAGTTTACTATATTGGATTTCTATTGGTAATTATATGAAGTTAATGTTGAAATTATTTATGTTGTTGGATAAAGTTGAATTATTAAAGTTGTAAAATATTGAGTGCACTTCGAGAAATGGTGTGAAGAGTATTTTTGAGGATTTATATAGCTCTATCATTTCTAAATAAGAGATAATTATCAATCTAAAAATTTTCTACTACTTTAGGTCGTATCATTTGGGTTGTAAGAATCTGTTGCATATATAAAATTATTCATTTTATTCATGTTATAAGGAGATTATAGAATTTCATTAAATTAGTTAGACTTTAAAGGAGGTCTTTTAATTTTTTACAAACATTTAGGCTCTGTCATTACATGACTGATATTAGGGAAAATTGATCTACCTCCTTGAGATTTCCCTTTTCACCCACTACTTTTTTTTTCTTCCTTTCAATCCCCAAAAGGTGACAAATCAAAGACTCTTTCTTCTTCTTCTTCTTCTTTTCTTTTTTTTTTTTTTTAAATAAAAAAATAAAAAAGGTTTCATCTTTCTACAAGCTTGAGAGCTTTTTGCTGCTTTATTTTCCTTTAAAAAAAAAGCCTATAGTTTTTTTCGTCATCAACAGTATTATTAATTTTTCATTTTTTCGATCTTTTTATTAGTAAGTTGTGCACTCGTAACCCATTATCTTTCACGTTTAAACCAAATTTCCTTATTGTTAATGGATCAATAATAAGTATTAAATCTATCATGCAACCACCAAAACCTACTAAACTAATTGATATTAGAGATAATTAATCATCAAATTATTAAAAGATTTTAAAAAATATTAATTGTATGAGTTTATCTATCGAGTAACGTTAGTAGATCCAAAATATGTGAAGTTTTCTTTTGAATAAAATGGTGGTTGCATTGCATGTAGAACATATCGATCAATAATCAATCACCAGATAATCAATCATCAAATTATTAAAAGATTTTAAAAAATATTAATTCTATGAGTTTATCTATCGAGTAACGTTAGTAGATCCAAAATATGTGAAGTTTTCATTTGAACAAAATGGTTGGTTGCATGTAGAACATATTGATCAATAATCAATCACCTGATAATCAATCAATGAACAACACCATATTAATTCTTTAATTGATAACTATCTAGCAATAATTAAGCAGATAATTGGGCTCACGTTTCAAAGATAAAGAAGGTAGTTGCTGAAAGCTCATTCAGTGGGGCTCCACGACAAAGTATTCACATCATTTCAAAATGGGCCTACCCCGGTGCATGAATCGCCCTCAAATTCAGTAATCAACTGCAACACTTTTAAATTAACAATTCTTTTCTCTGATAAATATATATTAAAATTTGCTGCAGCTGTTTCACTAACACCACAAGCTGATCAGATRGATCGGAATTGGATGGTGATTCATTCCTTGCTTCATGTCTTGTCTTGTAAAATAAAAGCACCCCAAAAACAGCTATGGAAGCGGCAGACTAGGCTTTTCTTGAAGGCTCACAATCACATGATTGCACTTTTCAATTCTCAACAGTGCCTAATAGTCTAGCGTTGTGTGCGGTCAAGGTGAAAAGTGAAAACTACCCCAACAGTGGTCATTTCCTTCTGCTTGCTTGCTTTTCCTCTGCTTCTTTGTGGGGCATTGGCAAAGCAACAGCCAGGTCTAATGACTCCCTATTTGCAGGATTTGTCAAATCGGGCCATAATGGCCCAAACAGTGTTGATTACTGTTCACCATTTCTCATGTTTCAAGAAATATACACAACAACCTGTTCATTCACCCTGCCTACTCTCCAATTTCACACAACAATAATCTTGTTTTAGTAACTTCATATCATTAAAATTTCTCTAATTTTAAAGTATATATTATTTTTATTTTAGAAAATATCTTAATAGAAGGGGCTGGGTATTGTGAATAGGAAGAAAGAAGCCAAAATAAGGTGTCAGGTCAGCTCTTTTGTTTCCCTGTTTTCAAACAAGTCCCATACAAAAGTCACAGTAGATTGAAGCAGGTGAATAGTTGATTTACAATGAGTGGGACTGTGGGAAAGTGATGCCTAGTTTACTAACCTCTTCCACTAGGTTTTGACTGGGGGAGCTCCATAAATCACTTCAGAGTCCAAGTCTATCACAGATTGGCAAAAAGATTTTCAAAATCATTAATTTATGGTCAAGGTACAATACACTTGAATGTATAACGATTTATATAAAAGTTGAAACAAGCATATGAATTAAATTAAAAAAAAAAAAGAAGCTCATTCCAAGTTTAATATTGATGAATTAAAAATTAATATTTACAAATTTTCTTTAATCTCTTTAAACTTTCAAATAAAAATCGGAAACAGATACGTTAGATGCATCGGATGTATTATGATCTATTTCCAAATATTTATATATAATTCAACAAAAATAAAATTGCATCATTAGAATTCTGTAGACAGTGAAAGACAAAAGTGGAACTATATATATATGAACAATGTCATTATGAGTTTATTTTTGAATAACATCTCTTATACGAAATAATAATGATAGTTGCGAGGCTTCTTTCTGAAGAATGAACTCTAGGCGTGGTATTGGGGATGAGACTTCTATTCAAAGATGCCAAAGGCAAGGACAATAGGTAGGGCCATTGAAGGACAAGCAAGGTTTCAAAGAGGGACCTTTGCCTGCTTTCTCCTTGTTGAATTTAGTAGATTTTAAGAGTAGAAATTTGACTAGGAAAATGAAAAGCAGTACAAGCCAAAGTTATGAAATGTGCAACTAGTGTTTGGTCTCCATTGTAGGCAGGCTGGAAAGCCCCACTTAAAATCAAACTTATAACATCCCTCTTAGTTCATGACAAACCACAATAATTCTCAATTGGTAAAAAACAATCTACCAAAACATTTAAAGTTATGTTTTTGTACACCTCAATTTTGTTCAAAAAAAACTTTCTTGATATATTCCTAATAATGTGATGTATTTTCACATGGTTCTGTTCTCCTGCAGTGGCATTCGTTACTCTGTCAAGGCTGCCCTCACAATTTGGAGTTACTTCTTATATCAATAGTAACTCATTGCAGCTTTCTTTTCTATCTTTTCACAACAACAGTGACTGAGACTGAGTGAGAGCTAACAATAAGTCTTGCCCTCAACTCTTGCCACAAAAGGGTTAAACGAAAGTACACTATCCTCTCGGTGTCAACAGTCATTTCCTGAGGTAGTAATTCTCTACCAAATCCAAATCCAATAAAGCAAAGACCAAAAGTTTCTCTCTCTTTCACTTCACTTCCCCCATCTAACTGTCATCATTTGGCAACCTGTTGTGGGAGACTTCAAAACAGTTCCCATTTCTGGATAAACAAGTGCCAGAACCAACATTATTAGAATCTAAAAAGGAATTGAAGAACAGTCCAGGATAACATCCAAGTGGAAAATAAAATGGCTAATTTCATTCATTGTACACATTGAATTGACAATGGAAGGACAAAGGAACCCCAGTCTCTACACTTGTGTGGTCAAAAGCAAAAACTTCCACAGTCCCACTAAATAGAAAGGAAAATTGGAGGCCTCCCTGAGAACCCAAGTAAGAGCTAGGGAGAAGAAAGGACCCCTGAAGCAATGCAATTCCTTGAATATTACAATTGCAATTGCAAACTCAAATTTACTTGCACAGATTTCTCTCCCCATACAAAGTATTTTATCAAAAAACTATACCCCGATACAAGTCGACCTAAAAGTATCATTTTACATAACACCTTGATGGGTTTATTAAAGAAAGCATTGGCAATTGGACCCTGCTAAGTGGGCAGTGGATTTCGATCCACCACAGCATACAAGGCGTGTTGATGTTTCTGCTTTTGTGTTGAATCAATCACTGCAATTGAAGTCATTAAATATATACAAGAGAGCAAATTAGCAAAATCACCATGTCCAATGCTTGCTTGATCTGAGAGAACCATAATGTCCAAAATAATAGGCCCTTCACTCCCTTGCCCTAACATCAAAAGGTTCGTGTATAAGATGATAAGTAAAACTTTCCTCATTGGATAGTCCTTGTAAGCTTGCACTTGGAAATGAAGAGGGTATCTGTATAGTTTAGACTACACAGCTTTAACAACTCTGCAGACCTTTGCTTCAAGACAGGATTGCAACCACTTTGAATCACAAGAAGAAGCTTTGCCGCAAGACCAGCATCCACAGCTGCTGATGAGCATTCCTCAGGAGCAAGTTTGCATACAGACCATAAAATTGACAATGCATACTGAGTACAACTCTCCGAAACTCTCATTAATAGCCTCACCATATTTGGAATAGTGTTTGAACAATCCTTCAAAGCCAATCTTCCCTCCGGTAGAGATGACAATGCATCCAAAATACAAAGCGCTAACTCCAAACAACCAGGATCCAAAGACTGCAACAATTCCACCAATTGAGGAACAGCCCCAATACTCACAATCAAGTTTCTAACTTGTTTATGTGAACATATAGATCTAAGTAGGCTAAGTCCAGGCAAAACACCATTGGTGTGCCTCTTGTGTTTCACCAGCCTCATCAAACCTACCAAAAGACTATGACTTGACACAATCTCTGTTCTAAAATCCTTCTCCTCCATCAATTTCTCAATCAACCGTGTACAATTGATCTTTGTCTCGGTTGAGCCCTCATTCAACATGTCAACCACCAAAGAGACCTTTGCAGGCTGCATCAAATTGGTTTTGGCCTCTGAATCAAGAGTCAAATTCACAAGAATGCCAATCACCTCAGAACCAACAGCATGCGACGTGAATGGACCTAGCAAGGAAGATATCACAGCAACCCCACCTTCATCCACCACTGTCTTTCTGGCAGTGGCATGAGCTGCCACAACTTGTTGCAGCTCCTTCAAGGCTTGAACTCTAGCTTGGCCCTTGACTTTCTTCAACGTCTCAAGAAGCTCACTTGTTCGCCCTTGCACATCCTCTGATCTCTTCTTCATGAGCAAATACTTTTGAGAAAACCAAGTGTAAATCAAATGGTAAAGAGTCTTGTTAGGAGTAACCGAATCATCCCAGAGCTCTTGCATTGTAGTGGGGCAAGTGTAGCGCCCCAAACTAAACCATTTGAGAATGTTGGACCTCTCATAGGTTTGGCCCGTGCAGAGAGTCACAGGGTCTTGCATTGGCTCAAGGGAGATTGGGCAGATAAAAACAGAAGGGATTTCAGCTAAATCAAGCTCTTCAATCATCCTCTTCAGATCCAATTTCTCACCACCGCCAGCACCAACGGCCCCAGCACCAACACCACCCAAAACGCCATCTTTAACGGCAGTATCCAGATCTAGGACCTGCCCATCACCACTACCCTCAAACCCAAGAACACCATCCCTCTTAGAAGGCTGAAACATAGGCATGTCTGCCAACCCAAACACCCACCAAATACCGAATTCTCAAAGCAAGAAAGATAAGTGAGTAAGATAAGGCACAAAATCAATGCAATGACAAGAACCCGCCAAGGCACATTACATCTGGGTTTTGCACATGAAAGAGGTGTGAAGAAAAAAGCAAACAACTGAAAGTTCAACTCAACATAAATTTCTCTCTCATTGACAAATGACAATCAACAAAAAATAAAAACAATACTAGTCCCTTTATTGCACGCAAAAACTTCTGTTCAATCGCTTTATTCGGCGGTCAAAAGACTCATTACCATCATAATAACACGCATCATAAAACACAGAACAGAAGGAGGAACAAAGCCCTTTCAGTTCACTTCTCGCTCAAGCCTCACAGCAAAACCATAAAAGATTCTAAAAGCAAACATCAGCAACAGTGAAAATGAAAACTTGACCACTCAAAAGAGAGAACAGTAGACAAAGTGGTTGTACAAAGTGAGTGAATGATACAATCCTCGAACTCTTATCATCAAAAAGGCTCAAAATTTGAGAAAAATAACTCAGACCCAGATCAAAAGAAGCAATGAAAATTATCAAGAAAATAAAAAGAGAGACCATACCAGTACCAGGTGAATGGAGGGTAAAGAGAGAGAAGAAGAGCAGAGAAAAGCCATGACCTGCAAAGGCTTTCTCTTACTGCTCTTCTTTTGGGGCAGTTGTTTGCTGGAAAACCCTTCACGGAAAATAACAAAAACGAATAATAAAATCGTTTATGTTATTATTATTATTTTTGTTGTTTTTTTTTTTATTTTAAATATATAATATCAGGATATTATGTAAGGGTAAGAGTAAGAGTAACCGGGAAGCACGGGCTGCAGCCGGTAATTAAGCCCCTCGGAGCGCGCACCACACGTGCAGTCATATCACTTCACTTGTCGCCGTAATCTAAAATCTCCCGCGTCCCTCCGTTTCTGTTTACTTTCTCTATTAACGCACTAAACTCATGTACTATCAGTTTCAGCTTTCAAATGACATTTCCATCCCTCGCTATGTCCCATCACTTTTTGATTTGATATTTCTCCAATAATCAAACTTCTTCTCCTTTTCTTTTTTTTCTTTTTTTTTTAAATATTTGAATCGTTCTATCACCCTCTTCTCAATTCTTTGTTAAACTTCATCAAAATCATTTTGTATAACTAAAATTTGAACATAAAAAATTCAAATTATTGAAAATAATTATTTCTTTTTTATTGATATTTATAGAATTTATTAAAAATTATCCGTGGACATCTAAATTTATGGAATACATGATCATTTTTTAGATCACCTCTTAATTTTTTTTTTTTAGATTTTTTT
>JANKKB010000497.1:56134-66822 GCA_026225775.1 Bursera palmeri
CCACCAACTCCGTCTTTTTTTTTTTTTTTTCCTTCTGTAGTCCCATGACGGCATGACCGAGAATTCTTCCCTCACGGCTGCAATTCCAACACTCTAGTCAAAAAAGGGTTCAAAAAAACAAAAAATAAAAGGGTTGAATTGGTCTTTTTAACCAAAAGGAGAGGTTTTCGGGCGCACGTAGGCCGTAAACAGTCCAATTCCACGCCCACGCCCACGCAAACAACAATATGAGCCCAACCACACGTTTCACTTAAAGTGTGTTTACCAATCGAATATTTCAGACTCCTTTTTTTTTTCAATTTTTATTCCAAATATATATTATACAATGACTGACGAGGGCCCCTACTCTAGTTTTTTTAATTATTTATTTTGGTAAAGTTGCCAGCCTAAGCGTTTGACCGTGACAGTTTTTTTGCCCTTTTTTTTTAATTTGATATTTTTGTGGGTTTTTGTTTTTGCTTTGACTGTACGCCTCGGGCGTCTATGCCTTGGCTTATCCGGTCTTCTGCTTTGACTGGCTTTGAGGCTCCCCTCCCCTCCCCTTCCCTCCCCTCCCCGCCATTGCTTTTTCCCCTCCTACCCAATCACCANGACTGTACGCCTCGGGCGTCTATGCCTTGGCTTATCCGGTCTTCTGCTTTGACTGGCTTTGAGGCTCCCCCTCCCCTCCCCTTCCCTCCCCTCCCCGCCATTGCTTTTTCCCCTCCTACCCAATCACCACCCGCCATGTTGCTCTGGGAAACGTGTCTATCTGGCTACCTCTCTGTTTTCCATGCTTAAAAAATTCCCACTTCGTTTTGGGAATTGTACTCAAAATTTCTGCGGTGAATGAATTCATTAGACTCACGCTCACTCAACTCTCGCGGGAGCAAACGTCTGTGACTATTCTTTCTTTATTCATAAATCTCGACTTCACTTTGGGCAAATTTTACATCTAAAATTTTGAATTCAATTGTTAAAAATATCTAGGGCTATGTTGCGAACGCCCTTGAACAGAGTGTGGGTTTGGTTCAAGAAGATTAATTTACGTGATTTTGGTATTAAAGTTTTGAGTAGATTCCAGACTGGATCAATAGGGTTTGGATTAGATTATGAATATTTTAATTAGGGTTTCATATGCTTGCCATTGATCTCTATAATTAAAGATTGTTGGTCTTAGACCATTCCACGATTGGTTGATCAATATTAAGTGAAGTTGGAAGATTTTAAAATGGATTCAAATCTAATTTATCGACTTCAAACATTTTTTTGGAGTCACATGAGCATATGCTTTACATGTAACGTGTCAATGACCCACTTAATGTGGTTTTGTGAATAGGCATTACAAGGAGTTTTGGACTCCTCCTATTAAGAAATTAACAAATCTTGATCTACGCTTAGCTAAGCTCGACGAAGATTAGATTAGATCTTCGCTTGCTAGGTTTCAGTTACACCCAAACACAAAGACTCATTACATAGTTGGGTAGGATGAATGGTAATCTGTTGTTACTTTTCCAAATTTTAATTTTTGAAACCAAATTTAATTGATAAAAATTTTGGACTAATTGGAATTGAAATATGTATTCAGTGAGTTAAAAGAGTCTTAATTCATCATCGTTTATAAGTGAAAAGTTTGTCAACTCATCACATCTGGCAATCGAAATGCTCATCAACTTGTCATTACTTATCAACAAATCATACAATCGGTTGGTTAGGTGATTAAAAGTAAATACTTTTGAATATTTTTTTATATTTTTAATACCCATCTTCAAAATTTAAAGACAATATTAAATTAAGCAGTTGAAAATAAAAACTTCTAAATGGTTCGTTGATTCAAAAAAGTGGCTTTCCATTTAACTATTAAACATGATTAAATAATCTTGTGTACATAAAAGTATTTTTAACGATAAAAAAATACGTTGAATATTATAAAAAAAGTTAATGATTATAATATGTAATATCTGAGCTGTTCCATGCCTCTCCGGCATACCTCTTCATCTTTTTTATTGAAGTTAAGGGTTCGTTGAGTGAGTTGACTCGTCAAACCACTGGAACAGAATCCGGCATACTGATCATTATTCTCTCTACCCGGAAGAAGAATATTTTCCCATCAAAAACTAAGCAGGCCCTTCGTAGACGGGCTTTGCCTATCAATCTATGTAAGCCCAACCTAGTAACCCTCACTTAGAATGAAACTGGGCCTCAGACACCTAAATGCAGTCTAACAACTGCATGCTAGGAGAAAGTTAAAAATGATCAAAATAAAAATTGTTGATTTGTCAATTTATCGTTATAATATTTAATTTTTTAAATATAATTATTTTTTGAATTACTTTTTTTTTCTTTTCAAAATTTCACTATTTAATATCTATGTAAATTTCCCAATAAAAGATAAAAGACTAATCATAATTCCTTTTAGCATCCATTTGCTCTGAATTTTCCTTCCCTATAAAAATGTGTAAAAATAAATAATAATAAAATAATATATATCATTATTATCATTAAATATGAATTTTCATTTAAAAACAAAACTATAAGAAAATAAGATGAATAAATCAAATACAAACACTATTCAAAAGAAATAGCAATAATATTAAATTATTATCATAATTCAATTGAAAAACAAATATAATAGAAAGAAATATTGATTATATAGGTATCGATAGATTGATCTAGAAAAAAATGAAAAAAGATAATAGAATAAAATATATTCAAGAATAAGAGATTTATAATAAAAATACATATGTTTGAACTGAAAATTACCATAAAGATAGGAGAGATTTTATCAAGACATAGTAGTATAAAATTTTTTTCTTCAAATATAAAACAGTAAAAAATATATTTTTTTATTTTATTTTGATAATAGATGGATTAAAGAATTCTCTTTCTTAAATAATAAGATTCTCATTTTAAAATTTATATTTTTTTAATTAAATAATAGGAATGAGAGTCCTTTATTTCCATTCCTCAGTATTTTTACTCGAGCAAACGCCTTCTAACGTAGAGTAGGGTTGGGCACATTTACCTGATCCGACCCGAAGTGGTTGTATGGAAAATGTTTGAAATAGTTTACGGATTATAGGATTCAAACCCTACACCCTCACTTACACCTTTGACAAGGATATCACTTGGCTACATCTCATTTTAATTGTATTTTATAAACAAATATTATTTATTATATAAAATAATGTGTAATTAACCAGACCCGAACCTAAGAAAATCGACCCGAATAGTATAAAAACTAAACTCCTAACCGAAAAATCTGACCCAAACCTAACATAAATCCAACCAATCTGAACCCGATGGGTTCCTTTTTTGTGACCCGATCAGGGTGGAGTATTCTTTTGGGTTGAGTTAAATCCGACCTGACCCGTGCCTAACCTTAGCGGGGAGGATTGGAAAATTTCCTTGTAATAATTATTAGAGTAGACTTTTCCCCTGAAATAATGCAAAGCCCATGATGTCACATGCTCTACTTTGGAGTTGTCACCAAGACTGTCTTGCAGTTTCTACTTGAGTTGAATTTTAACCCATATAATAATCAAGGAATTTGTATTATTTACATTTATCATCAGACCTAACCATTTCACACACTTAAAATTAAGGTTAATTATGCTTGAATTAAAAAATTTATAAAACTAATATTTTATCCTCATATTTTAACATAAATTAATATTAACAACGCAAAAAGAATGATTTATACTAAATATAAAAGTCAAAGTATTAGTATCAGAAACTTCTCAATTTAAATATAGTCAAAGGTATGAGTGTGGCTACATAAGTCCCATTTCTAAGTGCACTCATAAATAGTAATTAATATTTTATTAAAAATATAAATAATTTTCTAAAATAACTTCATAAAATCAATAAAACTCAACTCAATAACTTAATATTGTACTTAATAAAAATTATTATGAAAATAAAAACTTTATTTTCGAATTATATGATTTATCAATAAAATAATTCTTTTATAAATAGTTTCTTTCATTAATTTTTAATATATAAAAATTGTTTTAATTTTATTTTTTATGTAATAAATGTGAATCTATTAATTTTGTGTTGATTATATATGTTACTTTAAAAATTTTCTATATATTTTAGACAAGTTCTAATTTTTTTAATAAAATTTAATATTATGTGCACTTAGACAAGGAATCTAAAGAAAGTTTGTGGTGGTTCATATATCCCCACATTTTAGGTTTGTATAAAAAAATTTTTATTCAATATTATCTTAAAGTTCTCTAGAGATATCATATCATTAGATTATTTGTTATCGAATAAGAGTTCGCACATTTGAAAGGAATTTTTCTATGGTTGATCCCAACTAGGCCTACCGTATGTTGTGTACAATTTCGAATCGACTTCTTAATTATCGAGAGACTAATTCAATTTTGATAGAATTCTTCATTGTAGTTCATGTGAGTAAGATTAATGAATTGATTTGATTTACTTATTTTTACATTGTTGACATAGGCCAGCTTGCACAATTAATATTTGATATATATATATATATATATATATATATATATATTATTTAATTTGATTTGGTCGATCCGTAAGTATTCAATGTTGCACTAAGATTTACCATACTTGAACCAAGAAATGTATGAAATAAATAAATAAAAGTAATAATCAATTTACACAATTATAATTTGTCAACGTTATCTATAAAATCTTGTTTTGGTCATATATATATATCATCATCTCATCTACTTCTACCATTATTTAAGCAAATTATTGAATCACTTTATAAATAATTATAATAATTAATCATTTGATTCCAATCCCGAAAATGTAATTATAATACAAACTTATAAACCCAATTTATTGCTTCTTCTCCTTCAATAATGCTTACACCTTCAACTCATTATAAAAAAATAGGGTTTCGTGTAATAAGTTTTTTATATTCAACAATCCACGTTAAAAAAATAATCGCAGAAATTTAAATATTTATCTTTTTTTTTTTAATAGAGCCATCAATCTTTTTATATCTAATAACTTACCTAAAACAATATTAATAGCTTAGTTGGGAGCTATATAATTTGAAGATAATATTCTCTACTTCAATTCAGTATTACCTGAAAGAAATAATCTTTTATAATAACTTCAAATATGAAAATTCCTGTATAAATATATGTCAGTATCTTGGCTATTCGATGTGATGTCTGGGGGTACCGCGTTTTTCATATGAAGGTTAGGTCTCAAATTTCTCAAATATCATCTCTCTTACATTATGATTATGATGGAGAAAATAATAAATTGAACAAGCAAATCTTTACTTAATTGTTTAATGTGATGTTATTTCACCCTGTAGGCTATAATATAGCTATGGAAAACTCATAAAGTAGTGGCGACTTTCATGGCCATTTCATGCTTAGAATCCATGAAATTTGCGATTAAAATGTTATCTCATCTCAGGAAATTTTAAAAAAATGTTTGTCAACTATGATGATGATGAGAATTGGCGCTGAGCCTGTCTGGAAAACGAGCTATACTGTAGAACAAGTACTTAATCCTGTCTGAAAAACGAGCTCTAGATCGAAGCCATATGTAAAACGGATGTATTATATGCACCCATTGGACGGTAACATGTCCGAGTAATTAATGTATGTCCTTCTCATTCTGATCACACAAAGCAGCTCGCTTGAAATCCCACCCACCGTCTTGAATTGCTGTGATGCAACTTGCAAGCAAATGATAAACTCTTGCAACAACGGGAATCCAATGTTGGTCCATCTTCTCATATGGTATAAGAACAAAACAATCAAGGAAAAGGGTTTGCGGTTTGGTTGCTTGCAACACTAATTATGTAATCAATTCTAATTGGATGCTTAATCTGTGATGATATTGATGACAATATTAATTGATTCTGCTCTAATACATAGCATGAAAATGAAGTTGAGTTTGAGAATACTGCTAAAAGGGTCTCAACGGTGACAACAATGAGTACAAAGTTAGAAGGGTTCAAAGTATTGACTTGATTAAACTACTAAGCACTGAAAACGGCCATTTAACTTCTTGTATGTGTGAAACTCTGAAAACTCATCCGATATTATAATTGTCAAACTTGAACAGGAGAAAGGAAGATTACTACTATTATTCAACATTGCTATGAATAACTGACTTTGGTAATCATTGTTTTAATGTTGATTCCAGCGACTATTTCTTATCGCATCTGTATTTTCCCTGATTCTTGAGATTCTGCAAGCATTTTATGTATATTTAATTTGTTTCGGAAAGCAATTTTTGGACTTCCTTATGTGTCTTGTTTTCTAATTTCATTCGGCTGGTTTTGCTTTGAAAAGTTCTCCACTTGCATACAAAACTAATTTTTGTCCCATTTAATGGTCGGAAACAGTATCATCTCTCTCTCCATCACATTCACAGATATATTTTAGATTATTAGCCTCACACCAAAGCCATCATCAGTAATATAAATGTAATAAACGCAATTTGTTATCTTCAAATTATATAGCTTCCAAGTATTGTTCTCTATTGTTTCCAGTTCTCTGTTTTTATACTTACTGTGAGACATCTGTGTTTGTGAAGCAGTGAAGAACTGGAAAAACATGAGTAGCAAGAACACCACCACCGCGAAGAGGAGCAAAGAATGGAAGCTCAGCAAATACTTGAAGGCAACTGTAAGGATGCTGATGAAGGCGAGGGACTCCTACATCCGGGGTATGACCGAATGTTCAGATAAGATTGCTTATGGCACGGTCATGGGCTGCCCTACAGGCCAAGTGCACACAGGTTTGCCTAGGAGTTACAGTGTCAACTCAATCAAATCAAGCAATGATGAGGACTTGAGAGAGCTTATTAGAGCAGCCTCTACCAGGAGTCTAGGCAATAGAATCCAGGCAGATCTTCTTCAAAAGCAACAGATGAGACCATCTCCAACAACTGGTAAACCTATCATGCCGAGGACTTACAGTGCTGGAATTGGGAGAATTGATGAAGACAGGACTTGTGATTTTGGAGATGAACATGTCCAGGTCAAGACTGGTAATAATTTATTTGCAAGAAGCAGAAGTTATGCTGTTACTACGAGACATGGCTTGTAAGCCCTCGTAATACAAATGCTTCCGTTTCTTTGGTTGTTGCTCATAGTTAAGTATTCTGGCTTCTGTTTAGAGCTTTAACAAGTTTTACTTTTAGTCCATAATCAACTGCTTGTTTCTTAACATTTTGAGGTATGGATGAAAGAATCAAATGTGATTCTCTATCTAAATATTTGCTTTCTGTATCTGTTCTGGTTTGATCAGGTCACAAGATTGAGAAATTACCTTTCAGAATTTTTTTACTTGGCTTCTTTGTTTTTTGGCTATTGGTACTTAAACATAAGGACACAATATCACTTTCAGACGTATTTTCCTCTTCGAAATTGTCAAAAATTAAAGCAATTCTAGTCATCTCTATCACCGCTCAGTTTCACAAGATGCTACCACTTGGTGATGAGTTTTCCGGTTGTTCATGGCAGGCATATACGGTGAGTTCGAAAGCTAAGTTTTGTTCTTGTGGACTTCTATTTGCGTCTCACATCTGGGAAACATCAACTAATTTCTTCAAAATAAAGTGCCTGTGATTATATCTGGTCCAACCCTCTCCTGGAATTTATTAACTCTTGTATATTGAACAATCCAATACAAGAGGTGATGAAAAAGCTGGCGGCAGGCAACAATTTAATGTAAATAAATTTTAGACCCACAAGAGATTGTGATTGAAAGAAACTTTATAATCTAATGGGTGACTTTCACATAATCATAGGCAGTAAAAATTTCTTCAGAATGAGAAGCATTTAGTTAATTTAATATATTATTAGGCATGTTTTCAAGTGCTAATTAATTAAGCTTTTCTAATCTTGTAGAAGCATGAAGTGCCCACTATGACATTATGGAGTTGCATAAAGATTAATAGATTTCTATTCATCAAACAGTTCCGATATATTAATCTATTCAATAACTAATTGTTGAAGTGCTAGAGCCACCAACTTCTTCTTCTCTTCTCTCATGGAACTATTCCAAATAAATTAGTGAATATATGGGATCATAATCTGTTCTTGATATGATCTTGATATATTATATATCCATTTATAATAAATTTAAACATAATATTGAGGATTTGTTTATCTTTAATTATTAGTATCACTATTGTTTATAATTTCATCAACGACCAGAACCAAACGTTTTGATATATTGAGAGAGAGAGAGCGTGGCCTCATCATGAACGAGCTTTTTTATACACTTCAAATACAATGGAAGCTGGCCAAGGCCAGCCATGGCGCGCTGCATCGGTTATGATGGACAAAGGTGTGCAAAAGATTTATTGATTATTGTGATGAATGATGATGCATTTTCAGGTCTTGAGTATTATCTTCGTAGATGCTCCAATTGGCACTGGATTTTCGACTTCTTCTATCCGAGAAGCTCGAAAGGTTCCAACCCTGGTGACAGAAATAGGCTAGTCAAGCCACAATTTTCTGCCGATCATGAAACTAACATCTGTATAACATTGGTGTATTGGAACATGTAATTGTTGATACATGGCAAGATACTGATCAATTTAGAGGACGCAATCCCTGTTACATTTTTGTCGTCAATAAATCATTTGTGCACATTATTATTAGCTGGCTACACAGTGGTTGCAGAGTCATCAACTCTATGTTGCTGGTGACCCATATCCTGACAGGATTGAAGCTTTTTCAATGTCACAATCCATCTTGATCAAGACAAATTCCAGGCTTATCATGACCCTGTAGGTACCCAATAGTTTGCACGTGAACCAACAATCAATCTCAGTAATGTTTACATTATTGATTAGGCTCTTGGATTCTGGACATGAATAACATTCCAGAGATATTGGTGGAGGGCTATGTGCATATTTGATACCTTAAAGCATAAAATTTTTGAAAATGTTTCATATTTAAGAAGTATGTCAAATAATTCATATTTGATACCTTTGTAAAATTATCATAACTTTTAGAATGATGCTCAAAGACTATTGTAATGCCTTCAGTCAAGGGCGGATCCAGAAATAAAACTTAGGAGGGTCAAAGATTGATTCAATAATTATTCACACATTCTTTGAGCTTACTTATGAGCAGCACTTCTGGCATGAACATTCAATCTTTCTTTTATTTTTTAATTTAAAAACCTTTAACCAACAAAGTGATCATCACCCCCTTCATTACCAACATCTAACCTAAAAGATAGCAATAAACACAAAATCCTACTTCTTTCGCTATACTATATTCCAACTATTAATCAAATTCATTAAACCAAGAAATAACAAATCTTCTTGAGAATCTATCCAAACCTCTAAAATGAAACTAATGAACTTTAGGTTAACGAGAACCCCTTTTCAAATATACTATTCGGATTTGATCTTAAATATTAGGATCATAATCTAAAATTCAGAGACATAAACAAGATCCATAGGAAGATCTTACAAATCAGCATTCACATTTCTTCTTAAATCACTAATATTTTCCTCTTATTAAGATGATGAGATCATTATTGTAAATTCAGCTAATTAGCCCCTTAATTTCAATTTTATACTATTGTTTAATCTCATATTCATTAATTGAAGTTACATATAATTCGAATGGCGTAAATTAATTCTAATGTTATAAATCAAAACAATAAAAGAAAATTAATTCTAAAAGATTTAGTATTTTTTTTTGCTTTATCATTTTTTTCCAATAAGATTAAATTTTTTTCTATGACTGTTTTTTATTATTGACTTTCATATATGGTAAGTGGGTCAATAGACGATAAATAAAAAGTTTTGGCTTTAATAAACTTTATAAGAAACTTATTATGTTTTAAAATGTTGACAATGATTTTTTGAATATTATGTCTTACTCATGAGTCATCTACATGCAAACAGAACATCATAACTTAAAAAATAAAAGAATATTATAATTAATTTGATGATAACCAAACATTTGGTAGAATTTGTTTTCATTTTTTTTTCAAAACATAGGAGATTATGAACGAACCTATCAATTATAGAGATTGCTCATTTCAATCACAAAATATGGATGTTTTGTAGAAATGAGGCAAAATGGCTGCTTGCTGGGTTTGATGGTGATGGAGGTATATGAAAGAAAGTAATTTATTTATATAAGGCAATGACGTCTTTTTTATAAATTAAAAATATTTGATATTAAWTAATTATTATATATTTTAAAAAAGAGGAAAGAGGTTAAACAWTTTTGAAGAAAAGTGGATTTATAAAAAAAAATTTCAAAACATATAATCTGGAGAGTTGTGCGGAGTCAAATGTTAAACATAAAAAATAAGAAGAGAGTTCAAAGGAAAAATAATAATTATAAGGGGACTAAGTATTATAATATAAAATAGAGGAAGTCAGTGAAAATAAAAACTAAGTGAGGTCACTTGATCCCACGTGACTTCATGTGGATCCAACCCTACCTTCATTGATAGTCATTTAATAAAATTTTAATTATCAAATATAATCTTAACATGTGATCTTATAATACACCTTTAAGTCAAAAGTAATAATAATGATAAATGAATTATTAAGCAATTGATTATTAAAATTTCATGATATGCAACAAACATTAACACAAGATTTGATACGACTATCAAAAAGTGTTGTTAAATTATTGAGATTTGAGATATAAATCATTTTTAATCTTTTTTATAATTAAGAAACTAAAAGTATACATGAATTGAATTGCTTAA
>JANKKB010000500.1:3326-25664 GCA_026225775.1 Bursera palmeri
AAAGTTTAGGTTTGCGAATAGGTTTTTTTTTTTTTTTTTTTTTAAAAGTTCGTAAATCAACTTGTCGTCCTCCATTGAACGGAACAGAATTGCAGAGAAACACCAACCAGAGAAATCATTCTCTGCAATTGGTGTCCTCTCTTACCATGGACGCGCATCACGCATCTTTAGGTCGACGAACGGTGCTGATCTTATCTGATCTCTTCATCCTTTACGCTTTGATTGATTTCGATCAAATCTTAAACGCAATGTCGTTTCTGTTTTTGTTTTTGTTGTATTAGCTGGAAGAAATTCGTCAAAAGCGAGCAGCTGAGAGACTCATCAATTCCTCTTCAGGACCAGATCTCACCAAAGCTTCTTCCATCCATAACAATGGTCTCTAACTCTTCTTCTATTCTTCTTTACTTTATTTTTAAATGATTTTATTAATTTTATAATTTCGTTTATTGCTTATGTGATTACTTTTTATCTTTGTGTAGATGCCTCTGGATTGAGAAAATCGGAAAGCGGGAATCGACTCTCTGAGGTAGTAAATATTTTATTTTTGTTTTGTATCTTTCAATTTAATGCCTTTGAGCTCTGTTTGGTTGCTGGAATAATTGAAAAAAAGAATTTTAAAATCTAATTTTGCATGATTGAAAATATTGAGAATCCTGTCCTTGAATTCATTTATGCTCAATCTCGATTCTGATATTTGAAAATGATTTGTATAGAACGATGTGAGTGGCTTAGTATCTCAGCTAAAAGACTTGCAAAAGAAGAATGCGGAATTGGAAGAAAGAAACAACATTTTATCCTCAAAGGTAGTTTTATGATTTATTTTATTGACCCGAGTTTTCTTGTGCTAGGGGAGTTATGGCCGACGAAAAGGCTTTTGGATTTTGGATATTGTTATTATAATTCTTTTAATCTCAATTTTGTTATCTTTACTATTTAGCTTCAAGCAACAGAAGTTGAAAATGGCACCCTTCAGTCACGGCTAAATGATTTGGTTAGTCCTAACTTTGATATTTTGCTGCATTCTGCCTGCTTTTGCAAAGAAATTATTATCCGTGAATGTGTGTTCCATACATTTCTAATTGGCTCAATCAAGATTATTTTAATCCTGTTTTCCGTTGCATTCTTTCAACTGGCAAGGCATGAGTAATAACTTAGGGGAATTTTTTTGGTTGACTTTAAGCTTTGATTTTTAGTTTTTGCATCTGCCCATATGACGTACTGATAGAGTTTAAATCTTTCTATCTTGGTGCCTTATATTATGTCTAATTACACCATGGAAGATAGTTGTATGTTGCTTCACAGAAAAACTTGTCCATCTTTCTTTCTGTGAATTTGGAGTTTCCTTCAAGTTTAATGTGCTTTTTCGAAATGGCATATAATTGTGTATTTGACATGCAATGCTTTGAATTTCTGAATCAACATTTCAGCCTGGTTCTGGTTACTTTATTTATTTATTTGTCTTTCTTTGGTGGTAAATTGCAGGACCAAAACACTGTACCTTCTTTGAGAAGAGCTTTGAAGGATGTTGCAATGGAGAAAGATGCAGCTGTTGTTGCACGGGTAAATGTCATCTAAACATTGTTTTCTGTTGTTTCACGTCACATATTCATGTGATAAATACTATTCTTCACCCACAAAGTCTAATATTTTAGTGTAGGAGGATCTTTCAGCTCAACTTCGCACACTGAAGAAACGCCTGAAAGAAGCAGAGGAAGAACAATATCGAGTATGCAAGTAATTACTATTTTCTTTTATATGATGCTTCTTAAGTTTATATTCTTACTTTTACTTTTCTATAGGCTGAGGAAGATGCAGCAGCTTTGAGAGCGGAGCTAAATTCATTACAGCAACAAGCAATGAATAGTCAGCTTGGTGGAATAACATCTATGGGAATTTCACCTGATCAAATAGAAACTTTAGAAAAGGAAGTGGCTACTTTAAAATCTGAATTAAAGGTTAGACTCAGTTTCTCGACTTCTTTCTGTTTATCCTTAGAAGTTTGTGTCTGTAGAATCTCATGGTTGTTGACATATATCATAGCAAGAGTCACTGTTGAGGCAGCAAGAACAACAACGGTTCGTAGAGGAGCAAGCCCGGTTTTCTGTTCTGATGTTTGAAAAGCAGGAATTAGAAGAGAAAATTGCTGCAATCTCCAAAAAGGCCTCAGGTATTACTCAACATTTTTTGTTGTGATTGCTTTACTCTCAACTAGATAGCTTTGCATATCATCCATATGGCTAGCTTGTTCATGCAACACAACTTTCTTTTATATTTTTAGTAACACATGTAGTTTAAAAATATCGTTCCTCAAGCTTTACAAGATAAGTTAATAGACCGACCTTTTTTTAATTTCATGTTGTGACCTTCTACAAATAGCTCTATTGTTTAAGTTTTGTTGATTTCAAGTCACTGACCCTGCCACCAATGCAGAAGAAGTCTCAGACAAAGTGGCTCACAAGGCATTTTCACTGGTATGTTTTAAATTGTATGAAGCTTTACTTAACAATCTTGGTAGCCATTGAGTGAATGTGCAAATTTGTTACGTTTACACCAAAAAAAAAAAAAAAAAAAAGATAAATAAAATTTTTTAACTGGTTTTTTTGTTTTAATATGCTTTGTGTNATCTTGGTAGCCATTGAGTGAATGTGCAAATTTGTTACGTTTACACCAAAAAAAAAAAAAAAAAAGATAAATAAAATTTTTTAACTGGTTTTTTTGTTTTAATCTGCTTTGTGTCTTTTGGTAAGTAAATGGTAAGCAGTCAATGAAGATAGTTTATCCGCCTTCTCTACAAGCAGCATATCTGTTTTAGCATTAGCTTCCCATCTTTTCTGAAAAAATATTACACAGCTAAAATATATGATCCTTTCGTGCATGAATCTTATCAAGGAAGAATTAAAAATCATCTCCGCACTTTACCTTATTTGTTGTTTTAATTTTCATGCTACGCTTGATCCCTTTTTTTTTCACTGAGAGAAGTGTTGAATGGTAGTTTTTCAGGGTTTCATAATTTTTGTTGTAATCGCATATGCATATTTGCATTTGCTTCTATTTGCAGGAAGACAAGGAGAAACTTGAAAAGCAATTGCATGATATGGCTGTAGTGATTGAGAGACTTGAAAGTAGCAGACAGAAACTTCTAATGGAGGTGCAGTCTTTGCTTCATGGCTATTTTTCTATAACCAGAATTTTGTTTTAAGTGCATCAACATTCTTGAATTGAAGTTTATTTATTTATTTATTTTGACAGATTGATAGCCAATCTTCAGAGATAGAGAGGCTTTTTGAAGAAAATTCCAATATCTCATCTTCTTATCAAGAGGCATTGGGCACGGCAAAGCAATGGGAGAACCAGGTAATTATTTATTGTTAAGTTTTCTAGACTATTCAGGATCCCAGCAATTTTTTTTTTTGGCATGATTTATATGTTAAGATCCAATTTTACCCTAAATTTTTGTGGAATGCCAGTTCTACTATCACTTAGACTAGAGAATTACTGATTATTATATCATCCTAGAACCAGTGAACTAAAAAGTGGCCAAGGCGGCCGACTAGGCGCCGGCAAGGCGCTGGGCGGCAGGGGACTGCCAAGAAAAACTGCTAGGCGTCGGGCCTAGGAGGCGTTGACCCGCGACTAGGAGGTCAAAGGCGGGCCAGGCGGTAGGCGGAAGGAAGGCGGCAGGACGATCGGGGATGATGGAGAAGGTTATTTAAAAAAAAAAAGCCCAAAAAGACGTAGTTTTGGGTGCTTTTAAAATTTTTAAATGCAGCCCAAAACGACGTCGTATTGGGCCTTATAAGTTTTTAAGAAAAAAACGACTCCAGACAGACTGCAAGCAATTCCTTTCTCTTCTCCTTCACTGCGCCGAAGACTGCCTCTGCCCTACTTCTTTTTCTTTCCAATAAATTTCATAAATCACATAATTTTCAAATTCCATCAATTATATTCGTCAATACAAGATTAGTATTTTACAATTTTTACTTATTAATCATTTTTTTCAATTTTTTGACTGTCGACCGCCGCCTAATTTTCTAGGCCCTCTAAGCCGTAGGCCCCGAGCTGCCGCCCTAGGAGCGCCTAGCGCCTTTTAGAACACTGCCTAGAACTTATTTACCATATCCTTTGTAAGTTAACACTTCCTAGTTCATACAGTGGTTGATATTTTACACACCTTTGTAGCTTTGTGTAATGTGTTAGAGATTGTCTCTCAAACCTCTGGTTAAGTTGAAAGTTATTAGTGTGGCCTTTTAGCCTCCAAGGATTATCATTGCTTCTGTATATGGTATATTTACTGAATCTTTTTTGTGGTTTGAAGGTGCTTAGATCTACTAATTATGTTACTCGTTGCAGGTGAATGACTGTCTCAAGCAAAATGAAGAACTCCGTGGAGTTCTAGATAATTTAAGAACTGAACAGGCTGGTTTAGTGTCTAAGAATAACAAGGATATCCTTAGAGGCTTAGAAGTGTCTAAAGATTCCCTCAACCGGAATGGTTCACAGGCATATGAAAGTGAAGTTCTCTCCCTCAAGGTTAGTTTATAACAGTTAAAAGTTCTAATTTCTTCGTGTCCAAATAATCTTTACCCTCTCTGAAGGAACTTAATATCCGATCATCTTAAATTCTGTTCACATCTACTATGTGGGACTCCTGGAAAAAAAGAAAGTGATTTTATCATTAATTTTTATTGTTGGTTTCATTATAGGGCCAACTTGCAAGAGAACAGAGCAAAGCAGAGGCACTATCCGCTCAGATATTGCAGCTCTCATCACAACTTCAACAAGCTACACAAGCATATAATGGTCTTGCACGCCTGTAAGATCTTTCTGTCTATTGGCTCATCTTCTGTAAAACGTTTATCTTTGTTGTTAATCAAATTATTCATGTTAGATGCTCCTATGTTAATATTATATCAAAAACATTGCAGCTATAAACCAGTGCTACGAAATATTGAAAGCAATCTTATCAAAATGAAGCAAGATGGTTCAGTGACCGCGAAATGAACACAGAAGGCAGTTTTGCATCAACAGTTAGTAGTTGTATAACCATCAGATATAATTTGTAAAAGATTCAAATTGTTTATTCAATATTTTTGGTTGTGTAGCTTTGTAATGTGACAATTAGGGGTTTGACCCTGGTGAAAGAAGAGTTATTACGATTCGGAAAATAGAAAACATCGGAATATGGCATATAATGGAGGAGAGCTCACCCTGCTTCTCATTTTGTGACACAATCTAGTTGACCAGAAAATAAAAAGCTATTTAACATCGTTCTTGAATAGATTTTGAATAATCGAATCCAAGGTAAAAGAACTCCAGAGCGAAATTTTTTAAATATTACTAACAATACAATATTTAAGGGCATTGGAGAAATCTCTGTAAAATACAGGTGAAAACTGATGTGTTTGTTTCATGTTGAATTTGGTGAATCCTGGCGCAGATTTCCTCAGCTAACTTGGATCATGTCGACCAATCTGTTTTAGGTTAATTAAGGCTTGTCATGATTTGCTAACAGCCTGTCCACTACCTCAGTAATTACTTGAGCACATTGATGAAAAGAGATGCCAACTGGTACCCAATTCTCCGTGATAAATGCCTTTAATTCTTCTTTAACGAGATCAAATCAAGCTCAATCTTCTATGATTTTGGCCTTTTAAAGAATCTCCAGCTTTACTTCTATTATAGCTAGAATGATGAGCTTTTTCAATTTGATTTGATCTTAGCTGTATAGTTGTTAATTTGTTTTGTTCGATCATAGAAGGAGATGCGACCCGAACATTTGGTCTTATAACCACGTTGGCATGCAATCATTGGCTTCTAACTTTCTCTTTCCGTGTAAACTAATTTGTCTACAAAGTTAAGCTTGGGGGACAAAGATAACAAGACAAAAAGAGAAAAAGTTTGCTTACTAAGTAAGCAATAAGCCAATTACTAGAGACTCCCAAACTCTTTATAAGGTTATATTATTAAAGGAGAGTGACATACATAGAGATGGAGACTGAAGTTTGATTCAAGATTCTAGTTATATAGTTAGCTATGAAGTGCAAAAGCATTTGTTTCTGCATTCCTGGCTACAAGAAGAAGGAATCCCAGATTAAAGAATCAGAGAAATCTTCACATTCACATAGTAAATCTGGTAAAGGTAGCAAAAGAAGAGGGGATGATTCTACAAGCCTAGGTGATGACCACAGCCATCATGAACATGGTGGCAGCAGTACTACTGCCAGTACTACCAATACTACCAGCAATGATGCTGGCATGGCAGCCGCAGTAGTAAGTGTAGCCCATGTGTCTGCTATGGAAGGTAGTGGTTGTGGCAGTTCTCACGGAGGAGGTGGAGGTGGTGATGGTGGTTGATGCTGTTGAAGAAAGTTTGGCAGAGATTTTGCTGATCTATTATTATTATGATGATGGTTGATTATGTTTTTCTTGTTTAAGAATTCAATGGAAGTTAAGTGGCCTGTGTGATGTGATATAGCCGGTGGAATATGTGCTGCTAAAGCTTGGTGATCAGCATAAATCCATCCATTTCTTTAGGAAGGCATGTTGTGATAAGAGATCAGGATGTGAATTTGGATTTTATTTGGTTCTCATTTTTGTTGAACTTGTGTGTAAGTTTTACAATTATTTTGGGTTGGGAATGGGATTGGTTCTTGCTTTATGTCTCAATTTTCCCTGTACTATCGTTATATATGGTGATGTAAAATGGTAAAAATCACAAGCTGATATTGGATTGAAAGATCAAACAATTTCACACGCAATTGCCCCAGAAAATTCCCAGGAATGTATGTCATTATTTGAAGCCAATATTTTATTGTCTTACTGCTTTTGGACATCTCCTATCTCTTGTTCTCCAACAATTTCAACTACACTAACTTAGCTCAATAACATTTGAAATCCTAATAAAGATAACTATACTCAAATTGTGCTACATCTGTTTGATAATGTTCTTACAATTATTTTAGTGTTACTCACTTGCTCTTTATGATGTTACCAGTATTTAAATTTCGTTTTTCTGTTGAAATGTTGAATTGTAAACCCACAAAAAAAAAAAAAAAAATGAAAATGTTTAATCAAACGACAACGTTTAAAAGGTAGAACTNATTTAAATTTCGTTTTTCTGTTGAAATGTTGAATTGTAAACCCACAAAAAAAAAAAAAAATGAAAATGTTTAATCAAACGACAACGTTTAAAAGGTAGAACTAAACGACAGCATTTTGGAACGACACGCTCACACCGGCTCTCGAGCTTTGCATGGTATATAATTTTGAGTAAATATCAGTCAGTACCCCTACTTTGGCTCAAAATCAAAATATGGAAGTTTTTTCGTTTTTCACCATCCTTATCTTCTTAAATATTTCATATACACCCCTAAGGAAGGTATATTTTCCGTTAGTTAATACTATTTCACCGTCATTTGATTATGTCTATTAGATAATATTGGTTAATAAATTTATTAAAAAAATCAAATACAATAAAATATTTAAAAAATTTTCTAACTAAAAATTATACCCCCAATAGAATTAATACGAAAAAAATAAAAAATATAAATTATTGTAGAACATGCACCGGCCACTTACTTCTCAGACACCAACGAAATAGAACCAACCACTGTTGGTAGTCACCGGCAAAACCAGTGGGTTCTACCATTTCCAATCTGTTAACACTCTAGCAAGCACCACCACCANCACCACCACCATTTTGACTAACCAATTTCATGCATATATAGATACAAAATCAACAACCAGAAGGTAGGAGATGTGAAGCACATGGTTGGCGTGGAGATGGCTAGCGCGGAAGCATACCGCCTACGAGGAGAGTGTGATGCTGGGTTGGGTTTCTGTGGTGGCATTGGCAACTATTGTAGGTGACGTTTTACGATGCAACGGCCGATTAATGACTGTCTAATCGGGTGATTGGTTAATTGACATATTTACCCATGAATCGTATTTATTACGAACGGTTCATGACGCAGGGGTGTAATTGCGAATATTGATAAAGTTTCATATTTTTTATGCTAAGCAAAAGGTGGGGGTATTAAATGTGGTTATTTATTTATTTTCCCTTCACAAAATCACAATCCCTAACCCTAGCATATCTTCCAACCACTGTCGCGCGAGACGAACCAGCGATGTCAGTATCGATACAAAACCCGACCCAACCGAAGCTCCGATGGGGAGAGCTGGAAGAGGACGACGGCGAGGATTTGGACTTCCTCCTGCCACCCAAGCAAGTGATCGGTCCCGATGGGAACGGGATCAAGAAAGTCATCGAGTACAAGTTCAACGACGAGGGCAATAAGGTCAAAATTACCACCACCACCCGCACGCGCAAGCTCGCCAACGCTCGTCTCAGTAAACGCGCCATTGAGAGGAGGAACTGGGCCAAGTTCGGTGACGCTGTCCGGGAAGATGTCGGCAGCAGGCTCACCATGGTCTCCACAGAAGAGATCTTGCTGGAGCGACCTAGGGCTCCTGGTCCGTTACGTTTCTCTTTTATAATGCATTTGTTGTTAATTGTTGTTTTCTTTTTATGAATGATTTTGTTGATTAGGGTTTTATTCAAGTTAAGATTCATAACTGAGAAAATTTATATTGTAGGAAAAAAATGTGATGTTTTAAGAAAAGTTTTGTTTTTGAAGGTATGTTGATATTGGCATTCTGATTGTACAATAGGAAGTTAAATTTTGCTTGTTAATTGTGATAGGATATTATAGAAGTACAAATTTTGTCACTTATTCCGATATGATTTTTTTGTTTTTTGTTTTTAATCTGTGATGATCATTGAATTGGGCAAATATTGATTGTGCTTTAATGTAGGAACGTACGTATCTTGGATTTTTTTTTTATCAGATAAATAGAGAATAATTACAAAAACATTATCTGCATAAGATTAATATCAAATCTATGCCATGTATCTTTGTACAATTTTTTTTTTTTTTTTGCTCACGCACTCAACTTGAGGGCCTTCTGTAAGTAAAAATGGATAAAACACTAAACCATCTCTTTGCAGAGCAATATCTGCATGGTTAGGTCAAGTTTGTCGGAGTTGAGTAGATAAGATTAAACTTAAGTCCATGCTCTGGTGGCTCCAAATAGACCTATGTTTGCTCTGGTGTTTTGCCAAGTTTTATATTGATTGTGCACAGACTTCAGTCTGTGGTGATCAAAATGAGTTGGTGCTGTGTTTATGTGAATAATTTGAATTTAAGCACTAGTGCTGTACTCAAATTTGTATTGTTTGTAATTTGTAGCAGATATGAATCAATTGGCTCTCTTGTTAACCTGAAATAGTTTATGTCTAAATTTATCTCTGAGTTTTTGTTATGTCTGAAGACTGATTCTGTGTTCTAGCTATATTATATGGATTTAAATTTTGATTTTATCATCTGCTTACTTCTCTTTCCGTCAAATTGTTGCACTTCATGTAATTATGGTGCATGTATGGTTTGGTTGATTAATATCATCATTATTTATGGTGTACAATTTGACTGTGAACAGGTAGCAAACCAGAAGAAACAAAGGCTTCAGGGGATTCTTTGGCTCAACTTGGAAAAGGAGGTGCTGTTCTTATGGTGTGTAGGACTTGTGGTAAGAAGGGTGATCACTGGACATCAAGGTGCCCTTACAAGGATCTTGCTGCCCCCTCAGAGGGATTTGTTGATAAGCCAGTTGCATCAGAAACCACAGCTGCTGCTGCTGGTGCAACAAAGGGAGCATATGTACCTCCAGGCATGAGAGCGGGGGCAGAGAGAACTGGAACTGATATGAGACGCCGGAATGATGAGAACTCTGTTAGGGTCACCAACCTATCAGAGGACACTCGGGAGCCTGACTTGCTTGAGCTTTTCCGACCTTTTGGTGCTGTAAGCCGTGTTTATGTTGCTGTTGATCAGAAGACCGGCATGAGCAGAGGTTTTGGTTTTGTGAACTTTGTGAACAAGGAGGATGCTCAGAGAGCAATCAACAAACTGAACGGGTATGGTTATGACAATCTCATCCTCAGAGTTGAATGGGCAACACCAAGGACGAACTAGATTGTGCGTTCTGTCCCTAGTTTCATGTTTTAAAATAACAGTTTTGGCTATTGTGATATTTTTTAAGTTTCAAAGATGATCTGTATCACATGGTTTCAAGACCATTGGGCTTAGAAAAAGTACTTTGTATTTACATTGTTTAAGTATGCGTTAGGTTCAACATTTCCAATGTTGTTTGATTTGTTGCGTTGGTTTGTGCAGCTAGTTTAGATTGCATAGTCACGTGTGCACATGTTTTGGTTAAAGAGCAAGTGTGTTGATAATTTGAGTTGTTTTGCAATGTTGTCAGAACTGTTTATTTTAGCCTTTCGAGAATTCAAAGTTTCATTACAAAACTAGAGAAATACTGCAGTGTACTAGCGCTTAATCCTAGAAAGACCTGTCCTCTTGTCGCTTTGCATGGTTCTTCACATTTTGTCTGCCAATTTCTCCTCTCTGAACCGCTTGGAAATTCTCGAATGCCACAGTAGAAGTCATAGTGTTGAGCTAGGTGCAACTTAGATGTGGGCCTTGAGATCTCTAACGTTGGAAAATTCTCTTCGTGAATTAGGAAGAATTTCATTTGGCTGTTGAACGTTATCCTTTCAATCTCAAACCATAGATGTAAGAGAGTCGTGTTGTTGAACAGCCATTGATGGAAGAGGAAGAGTGGAGAATATTTCAGAAACATCGAACTTTTGATGATGACGTGATTGTTGAATAAATCACATCCACGTGCATCATTACAATGATATCCAATCCATTCTCATGGGCAAGTTAAGAATAATTCCAAAAAACTTTAGGGGAAGAATGATATGATGTTTTGACTTCTGATGATCCACATTCACTGCTTCTAACCTTCTGGGAATTCCTTCTTCATTCTGCATTATCATTGCTTTCATGTGTCTTCAATCTTTTATCGCTTCTTTCTTTCAAAAGACAAAAGGAATTCCTTGCCTCAAAATGGAAGATGCAGGGGCAGCCAAGCAAGAGCTCCCGTTATTGTTTATGATTGTCTATCATTTTGATATTAAGATAGGAACACCTTACTATAATCGTTCATAAACGATAATTTTCTAGGTCTTGAGCATATATTCCACAACTAATTTGAATAGTAAATAAAATTAAAAGAAACAACCAAATCTAAAAAACTGTTTTGATCTTAAGTGGGTTTAATATTTTTTGTTTATTGTCTAATCAAATTTAATCTTAAAGATAAAAATTATTGAAATATGTTTTTGACGAGTTAAAAAGCTTTAAAAAGTGTTGCAGTATCAGTAGATTTATCATGATTAACGAGTAAATAACTCATTAATTTTTTTTTAGTCACTTATTGATCCATTTGACTCATCAGTTGATTAAGTAATAAAAGAAAAATTAGGGTTTTACCAAATTTTAGAACACCTCCTCTAAATTTGTTTATTTTTATATTACCCAAAAATAAATAACGAGAGCTTGATTCCCGAACATGGACCAATTTTGACAAACGCTCACCTCTTTAAGTAAATCACAACCCTATTGCCCTACAATGGAGAGTTTTGTTTTATTTAATTAGTTAGGTAAAAGTATGATATGAAATGTAGCTAACCTACTACCCAATAATAATAGATAAAAATAATTTCAATCCCTATTAAATGATACATTATCAAATAAATTAATGTCACTCAATTCATATTCAAAACAACGGCGATTTTTCATACTTTGATCTTTGAAAATTTATAAGGATTTATTAAAATCTTTTCGGATAATAATTCTATTTCAACAATAAGATTAAACTTGGTAAGTGTTTATTCAAAACTATGATTATTTGCTTTACAAACTAAAATCAAAACCAAATCATTCCCTTTTTGCTTATAAATATAATCATATTATTTTTTTACATATTTATAATTTTTTTTAATTATAAAATTATATATTATGAAAATGACCCCCTCATAATAAGGCCACATAGTGATATACGGAACATTAGCGCCCGTGGGTCATGCAACGTTAAAGTCAAGTCAACAGTCAAACGATTTGAATATTTTCCGTAAAACTGAAAGCTTTACATTAATTCATTTAAACCCCTAAGGTTTTACAATCTCGCAAGCCCACCAACTATGCTTTGGCCCAACCTATATTTTATTCGTGTAATACTCTATATACAATCAAGTTATATAATCTAATTCATACAATGTTATGTGATGAAAATATTTTAATAGCTGATGTGATAATCACCTGTATTTTTTATTAAAAGTTGATCGTAAAAGTTTCGAGCGTTCAACTCAAAGGACTAATTCTCTTTATCTCTCATGCGAAATTTTGGAGGCATCATAGTGTGAACGTTAATACCATTTATAAAAATATGTAGGACAAGTTAAGAATAAATGATGAATTTTTATTATTTTTAATTGGATTTTGACTTTCTAAGTTAGAAAGAATGCTAATTCGAGTATTTTTTCGTAATTGATAATTTTATAATTTCATTAGATAATTTTGGTATTTTCTGATTAATTTGAAATCAAATGAGAATTCATTTCCTAATCAAAGTATGATTTTCTGTGTATTTAGTTGTTTTGTTTTTCATATTGGTAATTGATATTGACTTTTTATACCTTTAATAAAAGATTATCTTTCAATCAATTTCATCCTATTATTTCTTTTTAAGGTAGAGTGACCACCTTGAACCATCCTCGACATAAATAATAAACAATAATTTTTAGAATTTTCATGACGGGAGAAGTGCTTTTGGGGGTGCGAATTGTATGATAAAGGATAGTGAGGGAGGTATGTAATTAATAAAAATATAAGGGGGACAAGGAATTTAGCAGCCTGAAAAGATACTAGTAGAACTACTACACTACGAGGGGAAGCTTACATTTGCACAGGCCACGCACACATTCTCATCTCCACACAGAGAGCGAGACAGTGTGTGTGAGAGAGAGAGAGAGAAGGACAAGAAACAAAATTACTGCCAAATTCAGCATATAACTCACAGACATTCATCCATCTATAAAAGGGCCCAAATTGAGCCCAGATTCCCTTCGACAGTCTGTCTTCTCTCGTGGGTGGTCCTTCTTCTTGTGCTGCTCGCTCGCTCCTTACCAAATCTCATTCGTTAGACTTCGCTCACTCTTCTACTCTTACTCTCTCTCTTGCTTCTGTCACCCCACATTGCTCTCTTCCTGTCAGAGATCGCCTTTCATGGCTTCGATCGTCGAATCTGCTTGGCGGGTATTGTTTCTTTCCTTCTTTTCTTTCCTCTTTTTATTGTTTTAGATTAGATTTTGATGACCCATTACTGTTCCTGGATCTGTAAGTGTATCTGTTTGCTTGTAATTGTTTGTTTTTGATGAAAAAGTGGTGGGTTGTGAGTGGTTTCTCCTGATTTTGCTTCCAGGGTTAGATATCTCTTTCAAGTTTTTTACTTTTTTTTAGTTGGTATTTTGGTAGAGCTTCCATATGTATATGATGTTGATGCGTCATGCTGAAGTGGTCAGTGAATAGAGTACAATGGGTTGGTATTGAAGTACAATACTGAAAGGAAGCAAAGCACTATTTGTTAGATCTTTGTCTGTTGCGTATATTTGATGTACAAGCAATTACTTGGAAGTGAATGCCAAGAGTTTAATGTTGATGATGGGCTAAAGCTATTGTTTTTGTTTATCAGATGGAAAATCAATCAGCGAACTTAATATTGATGACATTGCAAAGTTTTAGTCTTTGTTATCAGATGGAAAATCAATCAGCGAACTTAATATTGATGACATTGCAAAGTTTTAGTCTTTGTTATCAGATGGAAAGTCAATCAGATTGTTTAGTTTGGTTGTGATTGAGGATTGATGTTATATGCATTAATTCTTGAAATTCTTGTTTGTAATGATGCAGTATCTTATCACACATTTCAGCGATTTTCAACTGGCATGTCTAGGAAGCTTCTTTCTTCATGAAAGTGTCTTTTTCTTATCTGGACTTCCTTTTATATATCTTGAAAGGGCAGGATGGCTGAGCAAGTATAAGATTCAGGTTGACTCTTTCTCCTTTGCCTTTATAATTAGTGGTGTTGCATTCTTCTGAACTTTTCTCGAGTATATGTAATAAAATTGTTGTAATGTTGATACAAATTAATTTTTTTTACAGAAAATACTATGATGAGAATACTATTCATTTGGGCAACTAGAATGGCCCTCGATCATAATCATGCCTACAGATAGTTTGATGCTTGCTTCTCTTCTTAAAGGACTAACTTATCATATTTATCCTGTACATTGACCCTTTTCCTTTTCTCTTTCCGAATTGCATGTACCTTGGATGCTGTTTGTAAATTTTTTATTTTTATTTTTAAAAATAAACTATTATTTTTCCAAGGTTCTCAATTCCTTGAATGCTTAGCTGCTCCAATTTCAGAATAGAGCGCGTCAAATCTTGTGTTATCTGTATTTTCTTTTTGGGTCTTATTCTTGGTTTTAGCTCATATTCTGTGCTGCAAGCTAAAATCTGAAGCTGCTCGCCATTTCTTTGAGAATTTTTGTCATGTAAAATTCATAATTTTCATTATTTTTTCTGATTGTTTGTTCTATGCAGACAAAAAATAACAGCACTGCAGCTCAGGAGAAATGTATTACTCGACTACTGCTGTATCATTTTGGTGTCAATTTGCCTGTTATGATTTTCTCCTATCCTGTCTTCAAATTCATGGGCATGCAAAGTAGTCTTCCTTTGCCGTCCTGGTATTTACAGGTTCTTTATACACTAAAGCTTTTTTAACATAGAGATTAGGGTATATGATGCAATTAATACTGTAGAAATGTGTTTCATCAATTTTTCTGTATGCATGTATTCATCCTTTGGGAAGCCTGTTTAGCCAGATTCTGCATTTGGTCCTGCAGGAAAATTGTTCTAGCTCAGATAATATTCTATTTCATCCTGGAGGATTTTGTATTCTACTGGGGACATCGCATCCTACATACAAAATGGTTGTACAAGCATGTGCACAGTGTCCATCATGAGTAAGTTAGATTATTAAGTGCTTCTGTCTGGTGCTAGTTTCTGTACGACATCAATTGCCTAGTCTTTCTCCGATCACTTACGGGTTCTATGAACAGATATGCTACACCATTTGGACTCACTTCTGAATATGCTCACCCTGCTGAAATATTGTTCCTTGGCTTTGCTACCATTATTGGTCCTGCCATCACTGGACCCCATTTGATGACTTTGTGGCTATGGATGGTACTCAGAGTCCTGGAGACAGTTGAGGCACATTGTGGTTACCATTTCCCATGGAGCCTTTCAAACTTTATACCTTTGTATGGGGGGTGAGTTTTTATATTTTCCTGTAGCTAGTTTACTGAGCTTGGTTACTGTGTTTCATAAGTTTTGTTTTTGTTCATTGGTCCTGAATTATTTGTTTCATAAATTTTCAGCGCTGATTTTCATGACTATCATCACCGTTTGCTTTACACAAAATCTGGCAACTACTCGTCAACTTTTGTTTACATGGATTGGTGAGTTGTTAGCTCGAACCCTTCTCAGCATTTTCATGTCTGTGTTATGGATAGAGTGCAATCTTTAACAATTACCAATATAATTCTGTCACCAAGTATGTGTAGCAATTTTCAGTATGGAATAAATTATTGATACTTAAAATCACCAAGTATCTGAGAAGTTGAACATGCCTGACCTAGATATCAATCTTTTTTCGATTAAAGATGCCCAGCGAATTGCTAGAGAATAAGAGAAGGGTAGATTTAGTAGTTAGAAGTTCCCAGAGGGAAAAACAGAAAAAGATTGCAAACTCAAGTAGGAGGGACTATAGTCACTGAAGGAGTGGAGTCGTGTTCTCAGCAATTCTTCGTTCTACTCTTATTATTTGGATGCTGCACTGATTGGCTTCTTCAATTGTGCTTCCCTTTCTCATGAACATATTACAGCCTTATGTTTTCATTTTTTATGTAAAGTGTAGTTATACAACGTATACCCTGACCATACCAAGATGGTTCATACATGTGTTTGGCATTGGTTGTCTACTCTAACCAACCTAATGTATTTGGTTAGTTGAGGTCCTGGGCTTCCTTCAAAGATTTTACTTGCAGAAATCCCTTGGGCTGAGAAATTTTATCGTTATCTTGATGCTTTTGACCTGACCCTCTCATTCCAGGTGTGACTTTCCAATAGCAATATCATGTGGCAAGGTGGGGTCTCAATGTTTTGATGGATAATCCAAAAATACTGACATAAAGCTTAAGCAGTATCAAAATTGGTTTTAGTTGTGTACTTTGATACAATTGAACATTCGAAAGTTGTAGTAGCTGCCTGTTTCTTTTAAGCCATGCATTAAAAGAACTATCTCGTGTTATGCATAATCCTAATGTGAGTACATAGGCAGAGTGCACATGCAGCCATAATTCATTGTATTTAGTGCCCATTTGAGGTTGTATCAGTTAATTTTGTAGGCATTCTAGATGAGGAATCAGACAGATACTGTATTGATTGATACTTTAATTTTTCCTTCTGTCTTTGGTCCTTCAATAATAATTTTAATGAAGAAGGTTTTCCCTTTTCTTTTCTGTATTACTTTGGTAGATTCTGATGCCTTCTATTGCCGCATGGTGTTGCTCAATTCCTTGCTTACTGCATCAAAGTTTTTTCTTTGGTAAAAAGTTGCTCACTGTTCTCATTTGTTCAGGTTGAAATTTTGGACAGAAAGATTGTTTGCCTGAAAAGTTTGAACGTTGAGCTTTAGATGACATACTGATCTGCCTTCTAAGCATCTGAAATCACTCATTTTATTCCTAATCTATTTCTGTTGGCGGTTCAGCTCAGTTGTTATAGTAAATGAGAAGCACAATTGATAGTCTCTAAATATGGTTTTGCTGCTGATTTTTTTTTTCCCTCATTCTAGATGCTTATAGTTACCTTAACAACTCATGGAAAGAATAATAAGACTCAACTGACTTTGTTGTGATGGTTCTTTTGTATATTCTCTCAGGATATTTGGTACTGATAAGGGTTACAGAAAGTTGAAGGCACTAAAGAATACTGGAGTGGAAGATAGCAACAAGCAGACATAGCAAAAGAAAATTCTTTTATCATGAACACTCGACAGTAGAAAACGGGTTCCTGGTTAAAAGGGCATCTTGGAAAAGGTTTTGTTCTTCCAGGCCTCATCTTGTGTGCAAACACCGTGTAGTGTTTTGTTGCTGTTCCATGTTTACAGCTTGTAGTAATGTGGAATCACTGAAGATTTCTTTGGACATTTTTGGCCCTCTTGTTCCCTACATTAATGAAGTTGCTGTACTATAATTTAACTTTCACATTAAAATTAGTCCTTTTCTCCATTTCTTGCGCTAATTCTATACAGATTATATCATATAGATGCGTTTCAATTCCTTGATTCATTAATAATTTGACTCTTGGAGTATACTCCAATAGCCTGTTCCAAAGTTGGACAACGAAATTTTTTAATATCTTCTACTTACTTGAGTGTGGTAATACAGATTCTTTTCCGTATTCACCTGGGTATTTTTTTTCTTGGGATATAATGATCACTTTATTTCCTGGAAAGGGAAAAAGAAAGAAAGAATTCTGGAATGATAGATGCTTGTCTGATGATAGAAAACTGGGAAACAAAAAAGTTAAGAGATGAGACTTGTCATTTTCGCGTTTCCTCTTTTCGAAGGGTGGGAATCGTTCAGTGTTTTCCAGCTAATAGCTTGCCTATCAGCAAGTATCATGACTGCTATTCAGGGTTATACTGGAAAGGATGGACGGTTGCTGAATGCTCCAAAGAGAACAAAAGGTTTGTAAAAATCCGGTTAAAAGCAGAAGAATTGATTGATGTCTTACGTGACTACAGAAATGGAATGAAAAAGCCGAGGAGCACTATATGCCCCCATCAATTAGCTTCATATTTATGTCTTGTGAAGTGGGATAAGAAAAGAAGTAGGATCTCACTTGATTTGGTTAAGTTTGGAAATATTTTTATTGGGTTTTAGGTACTCTTGAACACGTAACTGAATGTTTTATTTTCAACAAAAAAACGACATAGAACCTTTCTAAAAGCAATAGAAATTGGGATTACACGAGGAACCATACAATTTAATTCGAAAGTGTAATTCTACTTCTTGCTGGTTTACCATTTTGACCAAGAGTGTGACCAATGTGACACGTGAACCATATTCAATCATAAGCACAGCTTAGCTGTTGCATCCGAAGCTTGGTAATTTCCCAACTGCAAGAAATAAGTTTTAACAAATATCAAAAAGCTCAAAATTCTAATTTTTCAAAGTAATCGTACGTACGTATGTATTCATTCATCAATACGACGTGCATGTAAACGCGATTAATTTGTAATCTGACGTTAAAGTTTTGCCTTGCTTCGATCACGTTTGCAGGCGTCCTTTAAAGCTAAAAATCTTCACTTTAGCTCAAGTCAACAACACCAATTATGAAGACAACATGTGATAAATCCCCGAACACAGGGTCCGGTTCCGGTTGCTGTCTTCTATAGTATCCGAGTAAAGTAAAAGTAGAAATCAAAGAGCAATTAACTGTAACACAAGCATCTGCTTGGCAAATTGAAATTACTGTTTCTTCCGAGACACTATTTACTTGGGAAACTTGTTAATACATATTTATATTTACCATCCCGGCAAAGAGATTGGGATTGAAATGAAAACAAGAAAAATAAAAACAATGGAAAGGAAAAACGCCAGCAAAATAAATCAAAACCCAGTAGTTTTTGTGTTTTGGTTTATTTTGCTATGGGGAATATGGCGTACGACGTAGCCATTTTCCATTGCAACTGCTTTCATTTCTTCTTTTCTCCTTCACCGGATGTAAAACTAAAAAACCAGGACACAAAAAACACCAAAACTGACTGCCACCCCAATGTACTAACCCTAGACATTTTTCCCTTTTTTTTTTTTTTGGGTTTTTGTTTCTGTTTTTTAAAAACAAAAAATAAGTATTTTCTTTTCTTNACCAGGACACAAAAAACACCAAAACTGACTGCCACCCCAATGTACTAACCCTAGACATTTTTCCCTTTTTTTTTTTTTTTGGGTTTTTGTTTCTGTTTTTTAAAAACAAAAAATAAGTATTTTCTTTTCTTTCTGTTTCCATTATGGCTACGTGGCTCTTCTCAGATCCACCACCACAACGCTCACGTTGTCAGCGCTGTGCCTCGCCAATGCCAGCTTCGTCAGCAACAACGACGCGTCCGAGCAAGCTTTGTCCACTATCTCCATACCATTTTGAGTGGACCCCGCCTCATTCTCCGACGGGGAACCCGATGCGGCCGCTGTTACTGTTGCTCCCGCGGCGGCTGCGTTACCCTTGCCACGTAAGCACATACGCGCAACGCCACATGCTGTGTCATTTGACACCACGTCCCACAGACCGTCCGTCGCCAATATCAAGCAATCGTCCTCCTCCGTCCGATCCATGATCGTTACCTCCGGCTCACAGCTCACGTACGGTTTCAGGTAGCTGTCACCTATGGCTCTCGACATGGCCAGAACTCCAAGAACTCGTGGGCCCTCCCAGTAGATGACCCGACCGCCCGCTTCCTGGATCCGGTTCAACTCGTCCGGACGATCCGGCTGTTCACACCAATCACGATCAGAAGAATAAATAACATAAGCCAAAGTCGTCATATTAGTAATTATAATTTTGTAAGCTAACAAACAAATAAATTTAAATAATCCAAACCTTGTGATCGGAAGACAGAGGAAGGGCCTTGCCGTTACGGCACAAAACGGCCCTGGAATCGCCACAATTGGCAATGACGATCTTGTCGGGCGTTACGATAGCGACAACCGCTGTAGATCCAACAGCGTCGCACTCGGGCGTTTGAAGCTCACACCTGCAAGTGGCCTTTACATCTGCACCATTACACGCATTCACTTCCTTGTCCATACGCATGAAGCTTCGCTCCAATGCGCCTTTCCATTCCGTTATTTCCGCTCCCTTACTCTCCAGCTCTTCCTTAACTAGTTCATGCAGCCGCTCCCTACATCTCGTCGCCACCTAAAATTAAAAAAAACAAATAAATTATGGAAAAATTCTTTGATTCAAGTTTTTTAATTTTGTAAACTTTAGATTAGAGATTTAGAATTATATACATGAGAGCAGCCGTGGCCGTCGTAAACGCCAAAATAGTGCGATTCATCAGTGGTGTTTTCGGAATTTCGGCGATAAAACGACGGGTGAACAGAGACTGCATCTTCCATGTCTCTTCTTCTACCACAAACAGAGGCGACGCCGTATTTCGGATACGATTCCGGATCTGATAAAGCTGTTAAAGGTAACGAACTCCAACCATAACTTGATGAAATCATCTCGTTTGTTTCCGATCTTTCGTTCTCTCCTTTTGTTATCTTTTGCGTTTTGTCTTCACCTGAAGCGCAGTTCTCTAGTGCATTATCGCAGTCACGAGAACACGACGTTGTAAACCCCTCCAACTTCGGTCGTTTCTTCGCCTCGTTTTCCGTCTGTGGTGTCACCACTCCAGTAACGAACTTGAACCGCCTGATCTCCATTCGCCGTCGGCGTGCCGCACGTGAACTCGGCTGACACGGCGTTGATGTTTCACTCTCGTTCACAACTCCACAACATATCTCCGCCATTACACACCTTATAAACTTCTCCCAAGTTTAGGATTCTGTTTGTCTCCAGCAAGAAGTTGTTGCGGCGAAAGCTTCGAATGTAATGATTTGGTTTGATATTTCTTCCAAATGAAAATGATGAAAGAGAAGGGTGGCGCGCGCTCAAGAGAGGCCTTTTAAGAGGAGTGTTCATTCATGGTCATGGAAGGCAATTTACGTAGGGACCTGTAAGTGAGTCTTCTCTTTGTGCACTCTCACGGGCAGCTGCCCAACACCGTAAGGGCTGACCGAACAGCTACCAGTGTGCGTGACGTAGTGCTTCCCCGCCTAAACCAAATCATCTCCACCGTCGATCCCATTTTCTCATATCCGTTAAACTCATACACGTGTATCCTTCCATCTGCAGAGAGATGCGTGGCCCAATTAACTACAAACAACGACATAAGAGCGTCTTCCTTTTCTGACACGCATGTATGGCCCTCCCAGGCGTCGTTTCGGTTTGAAACTTTAAACCATTCTTTTATCCTTTTTATTTTTTCTTTCTCCTACTTTCTCACTTCGATTTAATTTGACTTGGTAACACGTGTCTCCATGGTGGAATACGAGATTGAGCCACGATTTTTTTTAGAATTTTCAAATTCCGTCTTTTTTCTGCGTGGGTCTTGTGGCCCAATTAAATGCTAGTACGTATCACTTCTGATTGAGGAACCCGGGTCCACCTGTCAACATCGTTGACGCTTACAGAATATCTAGAGCACCATTCCTTCATCCTTCTCCACGTGTTCAGATCCCAACACCACCCCTCGACCCGACCCGTCCGCTTCTCAACAACCGTTTCCAAGAATATATGCTTTTTCTATTCAGTAACCGAAACGGCGTTTGAACAATCATGATGCTAGCGACTCTTTTCTTTTTTTTTATAAAACTCACTGTGAAGGTGTACCCCACAAAAATATCATATTTACAGTTTGGCCCAGAAGATATTTATTTAAGTTGCTGAATAAAGGCGTGACCGTACTCGATTATAATCAGGTAGGGCGCAGCAATAAAATCAACAAAAACGATTCTACGTAAACGTGGAGGGAAACGAGTGGGATACGTGGCGACAGCAGAAAAGGAGTACAGTGAGTGGGGACAAGACGACGAACTGAACAGTCTCAACCCTTAGATTAAGGCTCCACGTGTGGAATCTGGCTGGCAAGCAATTGTACTGTACCTGTTTATGAAGTTGACAAGAAGGTAAAGTAAGCGCCACGTGAGAGACAAAGGCTATCACGACCACGACCACCCTAGTTAGGTTCTAACCAGAGTTATTTTTTTTATTCGACCGGAATGTAACGTGGTGTGGTTTTGGTTTGGTTTGGTTAGGTTAGGTTAGGTCGTCAAGTCATCTTCGTGTTNAAAGTAAGCGCCACGTGAGAGACAAAGGCTATCACGACCACGACCACCCTAGTTAGGTTCTAACCAGAGTTATTTTTTTAATTCGACCGGAATGTAACGTGGTGTGGTTTTGGTTTGGTTTGGTTAGGTTAGGTTAGGTCGTCAAGTCATCTTCGTGTTTGAAATGGAAAGTTGGGGAAACTCAATCCGCAGTGTGTTTTTCCTTTCCTAGGCAGAGGGAGAAAAGGCGGGCTACGCGGAGAAAAGGGATTGGGGGAGGGAGGACAGGTGGTGGGAAAGGGTGATGAAAAAAGAGAAAGAGTGAGAGGAGAGAGGGGGGGGGGGGTACGTGGTGT
>JANKKB010000502.1:0-24553 GCA_026225775.1 Bursera palmeri
AGAAACTTTGGGCCAAGGGCACAAATGAAGTTGCCCCGCGATGCCATAGCGGGATTTCAGATATTTTAAAGATTTTAAAATATCAACTATGTCCCACTTTTCACCTTGTATATAAAACCCAACCTATCCCCATTTCTTTTAATAAGAAAAACACGGGAAAGAGAAGAGAAAAGAGGAAGGGGAGAAGAGAAAGAGGAGAGAGATGAGAGAAGAGAAGGCTAGAGACTTCGTGTTTTTTCAATCTAAGGTAGGGATATCACTTCTACTCATCTCTATTTCATTTTAATCAGTGTATTTTATGTTTGCAGAGTTAGTTTTTGTTAGATTTGGGTTATTCCACTTAGGGTCTGTTGGATTGAAAACCGTGTGTAGATTTGTGGTGAAACATGTAGAATTTATTATGTATTTGAAATAGGAAAGTAAAAATTTGAAGCATTGGTGTTTGACAAGATTTTAGGTCACGTGATTTTTGGGTTTTGGCATGGAATAGAGCATGGGTCATGGTTATAGATGCTCATGTATGGATTTTGAACGCAATAAACATAGTTATGAACATTTCAGTTATGAACATTTCAGTTATATTGGTAATAAATTATGCATATTTACAAGTTGAAATTAGAAATGAACATAGGGATGTGGATGTGTGACAGATGATGAATTTGTAGAGAGAAATACTATAGGGAGATATGAATGTGAAACCTGACATGTCAGAGGTAATAAAGTGGGAGACTACTGTATATGGGTTATGTTAGGCCTTGGGTTGGCCCGGCGGATTTGGGATTCAAGGAAAATATTTCCAGTACAATTACAGTGTTAGGCCTTAGGTTAGCCCGGCGGATCTAGGATCTAAGGAAAGCACTACTGAGATAATCTGGTTTTAGGCCTTGGGTTGGCCTAGCAGATCTAGGATCTAAGAAAAAAACTAGATTGGATTATTGAAAAGAATTGTGGATATATATTATGATTTGATTGTGCATTGGTTAAAATGTTATAGATTTATATATATTGTGAGATTTCCTACTGGGCTGTATTGCTCACCCTTTTTTTCTTCACAAGTACTAGAGGTCAGCCTTCGGATGAGGATATTTCGGAGTTCACTTAGAGGGCTTTCGGGGAATCTAGAAATCTACCCTTGCACACATTCATGTAATTTATTAGTTGTAAAAGAGATTTGAATATTATGTACAATTACTTTATTTTGTTTATTTATAAATTCATGCATTTAAAATTTTTATATGAATTTTTATCTCATTCATTCATAGTTCACCCTTAGCATTCCTATTTAAGCGGTTTTGGGCCGTGACACTACCTATCATGAATATTAGTCAATATAAATAATTAAATAAAATCCAAGAGACACATACATTACTAAAAAAATCTAAAAAGACTATTTAGGCTTAGATTAAGTTAGTTTTAGGCATGAAGTTTGTAGTTTGAATTCTTAATTTTTAATTTTTATATTTTATTCAAACTAACAATAATAATAAGTATTATTTATTTTAAATGATTTTTTAAAAGACATGGGTAGGGTCACCTATACCTTACGTACACACATGGTATATATTTTTAGACTCATATCCTATCCAAACCCTTAAAATTAATATCTGTATCAGTCATATTAAGGTATGAGTTTATGAGTACTGAGTATGTGAATATAATTAGGGGTATTTATTTTTGACCCCATGAAAAATTGTAAAGTCCAAGTTGACATCCCACCTGAGTACAAAACTAATACTGACCTCTCAAAACTTAACTTCCATTAGTTATGCTTAATGATATTACAGTAAAAACTCAGGATAAATACATAAACACCTCTCTAATATATCTAAAAATAACAAACTCACCTCCTTGATTATAAAGTAATATAAAGACCTTATTTTTTATAATTCTTTTAAACTAATTAATATTGTGAGGGCATTATCGATATTTTATTTACTAAAATAATATAAAATATTTAAGAATTAATAAAAATATTACAAGAATTTACAAAAAATAAAAAATATTTYATTTACTAAATAATATTTATRAATTTAAATAATTTACTAAATAATTTTTAATAAATTAAGCAAGTAAATTATTTACTAAAAAATAAATAATTTTAGTAAATTTAAAAAATAAAAATGTATTTCATTTACTAAATAATTTTAGTAAATTAAATAGGTAAATTTTAGTAAATAATTTACTAAAAACTAATTAATTTTAGTAAGTGAAATTATTTAGTAAATTGTTTAAATTTACAAAAATTATTTAGTACATGAAATATATCTTTATTGTTTTTTTAATTTTTATTAATTCTTAAAGATTTCATATTATTTTGTTATTTTAGTAAATAAAATATTGATACTACCTGATAATATTAATTATTTTCAAAGGTTTTTATGTTACTTTATAATGAACATGAGTGAGTTTTTTGTTATTTTTACGTATATCACATGGGTGTTATGTATTTATTATGAGTTTTAACTACAGTACCGTTAAATATAATTAATGAAAGTTAAATTTTGAGGAGTTCGTATTAATTTTATATTCAGATAAGATATTGACGGGACTTTAAAGTTTTTTAAGGGATTACAAGAAATATTCCAATTTAATTACTATCCGTCGATATAGTATTACCCTATTTTGTTTTATTGATTGTAGTAGCCATAACTTACTTTTTTTTTTTTTGTTTTAGAAAACCTATTCTTACTTTTTTCCCAAACTTATAATAAATCATATATGATTATATTATTATAATGTGAAACATAAATTTGTNAAATAATTTTTAATAAATTAAGCAAGTAAATTATTTACTAAAAAATAAATAATTTTAGTAAATTTAAAAAATAAAAATGCATTTACTAAATAATTTTAGTAAATTAAATAGGTAAATTTTAGTAAATAATTTACTAAAAACTAAGTAATTTTAGCAAGTGAAATTATTTAGTAATTATCTAGTAAATTGTTTAAATTTACAAAAATTATTTAGTACATGAAATATATCTTTATTGTTTTTTTAATTTTTATTAATTTTTAAAGATTTTATATCATTTTGTTATTTTAGTAAATAAAATATTGATACTACCCAATAATATTAATTATTTTCAAAGGTTTTTATGTTACTTTTTAATGAACATGAGTGAGTTTTTGGTTATTTTTGCATATATCAGATAGGTGTTATGTATTTATTATGAGTTTTAACTACAATACCGTTAAATATAATTAATGGAAGTTAAATTTTGAAGAATTTGTATTAGTTTTATATTCAGGTAAGATGTTGACAGGACTTTAAAGTTTTTGAAGGGGTCACAAGAAATATTCTAATTTAATTATTATCCGTAGCCAATATAGTATTACCCTATTTTGTTTTATTGATTTTAGTAGCCATAACTAACTTTTTTTTTTGTTTTAGCAAACCTATTCTTACTTTTTTCCCAAACTTATAATAAATCATATATGATTATATTATTATAATGTGAAACATAAATTTGTNTCGAATATAAAGTTGTAATAAGATAAAATAAAATTTTAAATTAAAAAAAAAATCTGGCCGCGTGATCACGCTCATTCCGTGGAGTAGAGTCCATGAAATGGAGGCCCAAGCGAGAAAATCAATGCCGTAAACGCGTAACGTAAACACTGAAAGGACTAACTAGCTGGTCCCACTAAACAAGTAAAAGGGGGCCACCAAATCTACAGTCTCTATTCTCTTATACAGTTGCCCTTTATTTTCCAAAGAAATTACAAAATCTATCCAACCCAAACTTTGATGCTATATTTACAGGGAATTTCTTCTGACCCCCTAATTAGATTTNTAAGAAAACACTTAACCCCACATTTTTTCTAAACTAACACTTATCCCCCAAAAAATTATCACTATTTTCTCAAAACTAACACTCACTTCCCAAATATTTGGAGAGTAAGTGTTAGTTTTTTAGAGGTATTTGGAGGGTAAATATTAGTTTAGTAAAAGTGTGGGGCTAAACGTTCTTCAAATTTAATTGGGGGGTTATTATTATTTCCCCCTATATTTACCCATCATTCTATGCATCTTCCAGTCTTAACTCTTAAGTCATTAAAAATAAATAAATAATNATGATTAACTACTCATTTAATATATTAGCTTACCTCACTACATGACTAAGATTCTATAAAATAATTATATATATAATATCATTATGTTCGTTATAAATCCATAATCTTAGTTACCAATATTATGAAATTATTTCTCTTTTAATATACAAAATCAAATTAATTACTGACAATCGATCTATTATTTTTTCAATCTGTTTTATAAGAAGAATGTTTACAAATTGAATTTACATATCGAAGCATCTATTATTACATATTCATGTTTAAGATATTCATAAAAGAAATTAAGAGATAATAATTATGCAGTTAATATTGAAACAAAATATACCGTGTAATTGAAACAAATAAAAATGATTTATTTTATATTTTATAAATGATTAGATACGATAAAAAATAATAATAACGAGTCTATAAATTATTATATTAATTTATTAATTCTAGAGGTAATCTTAATAAATTTGTTTTTGTAGTTGGATTACTGTCCACAACCGATAATCTATGTATTTAAAAAAATATAAATTAATTATTTTATAAGATTCAATAAAATTTATTTTGAGATGATTTAATTATTTTATAATAGAATTATACAAGTTTTAATGTCTTTTAATATGTACCAATAGTGCACAAATTAAGATTAGTCAACTCTAAAAAAAATAGTTAATGGAATTAATTTATCATTAAAAATTTAAAAAAAAAAAAAAAAGCAATGGCATCCATTGAAATTTGATTAAAATGAAAGTGCCAAAACAAACATAGTCTTCACCTCAGACCAGACACGTTCAATTCCTAGTCCTTTGTTAGTCCTAAAACCAAAACACACAGGAGAAGACCTTCAACTCCTAAATCCAAAATGTCCGACGGTGGTTNTAACGGTCTTCGATGGCACCCAACTCCTCCAATCACTCTCCCTCCCAATCACACTTCCCCACTCCGACGGGGCCTTTCTGACCGGAGCTCAGCTCCTTGACTTCGCTGAAACCAGAGCTTCCTCCTCCCTCTTCGGCCTCTCATTGCCCCATAACCTCAAGTCATCCGCTTTAAAACGCCTCCTCATCTCTGATGATGACATCGCTTTCCGAAGCAAACAACTGGACAGAGATCACGCCACCGAGGTGGCCAGAAATTACCTAACTGCCATTGCTGATGAACTAAAGGGTATCCTCAGTTACTAATAATAATATTTTCCTTTTATTTTTAGTTTTTGGTTCTTGGTTTTTGAAGGATTGAACTGTTGTTTCCTATTTGGGGTTTTAGAGAACCCGCTTGTGGTGTCAGTTTTGGATGGGAAGACGCTGCGGGTGTTTTTGGAGGATGAAGATGACTTTGCTATGTTAGCTGAGAATCTGTTCACTGATTTAGATACAGAAGATAAGGGCAAGATTAGTAAGTCTCAGATCACCAATGCGCTTCTTCACATGGGAGTTGAACTGGGTGTTCCTCCCTTTTCAGGTGCGTTTCCATTTTATTTGGATTATGGTATCTAATACAGCTGCATGCGTGGTTGTTCGTAAATGGATCAAAGTCCCTTTGCTTCAATATTTTGTTATTGTAATAAGCTAGTTAGTTCAGGCTTTCAAATTAGTACTATTTTCCTATGCATCAGCAAGTATTTCTGTTTTACAACTTTTCAAGGAAAGCAAAGGCTTCAGAAAAGTGCCTAAAAGCATCTTCTTCAACATAACCTATTAATGGGATTATTCATTTTTCAATATTCAATATTCATCCTGTTGGTAAGGAGCATATAGTGATAAAGGTCGAATTGCCTTTTCAATTTTTTATTTTGAAACGAGTGGTCCTTTTTCTATATATATAAATAATGATGCTAAAATTTAGATTCGACTGAAAGTGACTGTCATAAAATTCTTGCAACTTTCATTAGCCTTATATTGGAAGGTACGATGAGGAACCGTCATACTATTCCTGTGTGGGTCTATTCAGAGGGGGAGCATTTCCTACAATGAGAAAGGGCTTGTGCTTTCAATGGAGATGGAGATGACAGATTTCCTCATTAAGCCTTGATATGAGAATTGCAATTAGTATAATTCTAGGAGTTTTGCTGATTTTAGATCCCATAGATGCAATCTCTTAAGTTCTTAACTACATGAAATGTGATTATCATCAAATTCTTGACTCAGTTCTGAAGTGTAATTTTTATTTGTTCCATTTTCTTAGAATTTTTTCTATTCTTTTAAAGAAATTGATATACAAAAGTTCTTTTGAGCAGAACTTCCTCTGATAAATGACATATTAAAGAAACATGGAGCTGAGGGGGAAGAGGAGTTGGGCCAAGCACAATTTGCACAACTACTCCAGAATGTTTTACAAGACATAGCAGATGCCTTGGCTGAGAAACATGTTGTCGTTATTCAGAACATTAAGATCATTGATGGTTCTAAGCTAAGAATGGTAATTTAGTATCTCATTCTGGTCTTTAGTTATAATTAATCATTCCCTTGTTTCCGTACTTTCCCAATGAGTATCGATTCAAGATACCTGCATCTTGGAATCAACTTATTATATGGGTAGTCACGGAGCTATCTAGTTTTGAGTATCTGTTAATTTTTTATAATTATACCATGTTAAACTTCTTGCATGAACATTTCATTCTCTGTCCGTATGGATTCATCTTGTTCATGGTGACAACTTCTGGCTCAAGAGATGTACTACACTGTTGGGGATGATTTTGAGTTGAAGAAATAACAGAAAGTTTTTTCAAGGACACTTTCAAAGTGATTGTGACTGAATCATATGTTAATGATGATGTGGGACCTAGTTCTTCATATAAACTGGAACACTGGGATGGTCTATCTGGTGAAGATAAAGTAAAATTTGTAAAACCTATGTTAAGCTAACAGTAACCTAAGCCCTTCAGTTGGTCTCATAAAGAAAATCATGAGGAAGAAATTCTTGAAAAACACACATATAGTTAACTCGCACCATATACTTGAAAAAAGAATTATGAAATAAACTACTTTGGGAACACTTGCCTATTGCTTAGTTTGAATTTTTTAAATCTTGGTTCTTCTCTGGTAAATTGTGATTAACTCTTTGTGAAACGTGGCAGCTTTTGGCTGATGAGAAGCAATTGAATGATGTTGTGGAGAAGATACTGCAAGAAAAGAAGAGCACAGGGGATGACCGATTGAGTACAGATATAATCAGGGGTTTCCTAGAGAAGAATGGGAAAGAGTATGGCCTGCCACCTTCAGAAGCCAATGAAGCAGTGGTCCTTCTTTATGATGCTGTATTTGCAGAGGTAGAGAACACTAAGAGAGCTGTGAAAATGGAGGATGGATTTAGAGAACTTGTGAAGGACATCTTAGAAAAATTTGCAGAGCAGCTCGACGCTAACCCCGTTTATCATGATTGTGAATATTGAGAGAGTGGTTATTGAGCTTGACCTTTTGGCAGCAGCACATCTCATTTGGATCTTTAAGGTTCATATTTACCAGTCTAAGATGAAGGCATGAAAAGTACAATATAACGTCAGCTTATACTAAGGTTGTTTATATCATATGTATTGTTGGAAACTATACAATGAGAATTTGAAGCCTTTGTGTTGTTGAATAGGCTTATATCAGATGGTGTTTTACAGTTGGTATTTCCTTATCTTAAATTGGTTATAACTAAGAAGCATCTCAGAATGGCTTTCTCAGTCCTATCCTAAAGTTTATCTGTGGAAAAAGGGCATTGCCTTTGCAGGTGGATTTAACATTTAAACATGGTTGTCAGGAAGCCTTTTAACACATGCCTAGGGATGAAATTTTAACCTAATATTATGAAATTCTTTCTTAATCATATTATTACTATACTACTGATTTGAGCAAACTCATAGGCAAAAACATTATGTTTTTTTGGCAGAATAATTTGTCCTGACCAGAATCTTGAAAAAGTAAAATTTAAATGCGTTTGGTTTAAGTTGCTTTAAAGTGTAAAAACTGAATAGGAATTAATAATATAGACCAAAACAGATTTACGTAGGAGGTTTAACAATTTTGATCCAAATTAATGACCTTGTTAAAATTTGATTTGTTGTTGAAAAATTTAGATGTCATATAAAATTTGATTTGTTGTTAAAAAATTTAGATGCCATAACTCATTCGACATAGTATGTTAAATATTGTTAGATACTGTCTATAATCAAATATTGATAATAAATAATTATAGTATATTATGTGTAATTAGATATTCGATTTTTTAACTTTCATCATTGAATATTTGATATCAAACACTATCGAATGATGAAATGATATTTATCATTAAACAAAAGACTTTTAACATCTAAAATTTTCAAATGCGTATCAATTATTAAACATCTCTTTAACTTTTGTCAATCTTTGCAATTATTTGTTTATGTGTTACGAGAAGACGAGCCGATTTTTCTAGAAAAATAAGTCGATCTTTAGGAGTCGCAACAGATTTGATACATAATGTGCCTTATAGGCTGATAGGTACACATGAATATGATAATGCGATAGGGAAAATAATACGCCAAATGTACACCAAGTACTTTTTTTATGTTCACAATCAGAACGCTTTAGAGGCACACCATGTGGCACGTGCCCCACCCGGCCCACTTGCTCCAACTTCGAAGTCTTGCAAAAGTGCTTTTGGAAGGAAGCACCACATGGCAGGACGGCCCACCCAACACATGGTGAACACAACCCAATGGCTAGAATTGAGTCGCCTAGAGACTTCAGAGTCTTTAATTAATATAGATCTATTAGTACATTCAGTACTTATTACAATGGAAGCATGGAGCTGTGGTCCGACCACATCACTAGGAGGGTTTTCATTTCTTCTTCTTGGCTTTAGCCGTTTCAGATTAGCCACATCAGATTATTCTCTTTTGCAATTTCCGAACCATTGAATCTCAGATCCAAAACAATAGTTATCAACTTTCACCATCAAGAATTAGCCACATTGAATTAGGGCCACCAGTCACTAATTGGAAACAATTAGCAAGTATGCATGCTATGTTATTATACATTTTCTGTTACAATTTTTTTTCTAGGTTTTACACCTTTAGTGTACCAAGCATAGGAAACACCAAGTGGCAATGACAATTTGAGAAAAGCATAGAGATCTCTAGAACACCAGGAAATGTACATCCATCAGCATCCAGGTTGCTACAGAGCCAAAACCTGGAATGCAAACAGAGATAAAGAGCAAGTGTCTCCACTGTATTGGAATATTATAGAGAATATCCATTATGATAGATGGATGGATGTATCACTTGAACAATGTGGACCAAGTTTCCTTGGACATAATTAAATGTTGTGATGGTGCGATTCTGATGATTCACAACCTATTTGATTCCAAATCGAATCCATCACCATCCTATACTGTTTATTGCCTTAATTAACAAGATAAAGAATGATGCTTTTGTTGTGACCAGCAATCAACACTTCCAGTGCTTCTAAAAGATTGCCATGCGAAGTTCTATTTTTTGACAATGCTGTTAAATAACAAAATTAAAACCATTTACTGTGCTATGTGCCAAGTTATGGATTTATCATGTCCCCAGGATACAACAGTGCTTATTGTTAGTAATGAAACATAATAGATAGGACAAGATCTAAACAAGATTTTGATCCAGCTCTGGAACAAAAATAGAAATCGTTATAGATAACCAATGAATAATTTAGGCAGGTAACAGTAGCAGCCTCCTGAAAAGCCAGATTCAATACAACCGGTACAATGGGAGCATTAAAGCTTCTCACTTCTGCTAGATACAATAACGTACACAAAGTAGACACGAAAATGAGTAATGTTACACTCTTTTTATTTCTTTATTGTGAACAGAAACTCGAAAATGGTTGATGGTGCATACTACTAGATCTCCTTAGTAGAGCTCCAACAAACATAAGTACCTTCCTAAGGCATTACGAGAGACACAACTGTCATAATAGAAGTTGGCCTTTCTGAGGGCTATTACAACAGCTGAATTGATCATCAACTTCATTCTTTGCCATCAGCAGCACGAAGTGAACCTAGCTGAACGGGAGCTTGAGTTCCTACCACCTTAGATGACCCATAAATTGAGAGGTCAATACCTTGAGTCTTCTCCTTCTCAATTTGTTCTTTGATCCAGAAATATGTAATTCTCAGCCCATCCTGTAGTATATTAGATTTGATATGAGTCAAAGATGACTTAAAATAAGTACACTAATAAAGAGACTTGGTTTGCAGTTCTTAATTCTTTTATAATAAGAACTCGAATTTTAAATTCAACTAATATAAGTATCCACAGCTTATCCTGAATAAGGAAGCAAAAAAGAAACCTATCATAAGAGAAGAGGGAAATTCAATATTTTGGTACCTTCAACTTCATTGAAGGTGCCCAACCAAGCTTCTCTTTGATCAATGAGTTGTCTGAATTACGCCCCCGAACCCCCTCAGGGCCAGGAATGTGGTGGATAGGAAGCTTCTTGTTCTCAAAGCTAAGAACAATTTCAGCCATCTCATTCATGCTAACCATCTCATCACTTCCAATGTTAACTGGCTCACGGAAGTCTGACTTCGTCAATCTTAGCACATTGATTCAAGATAGTCCATCAGTGAAAGGAATGAATTAAAACGAAGTAGTCAAAAACCCCAGTTCAATAGGTCAAGTTTTAGAGCTTTTCATGTAAAAACAAAAGAGATTATGAGTGCCATGTCAAGCTCATGGAAATCAACCATGTAATCTATAATTCTATCCTGATCCAGTTTCCAAAGAGGAAACAGAGGACATCTTACAGACAAAAAGACATAGCACTTTAAACTCTTTCACTCTTCTCATAGTAAGATACTTGTTTCTTTCACAAGATTTCCCAATTCTGGTTAATAAGATAAGATAAGAAATATATTCATTCTCAAAACTGAATTCTCCAACCACCAAGAAAGAAAAAAAGAAGACAAACTGTCTCTGGAATAAATTTACAGATCTTTTACCATATCTGAACATAGGTGAGTCTGAGCAACTCATATATGGTTCAAGTACCATCTTGAAATTAAAACTTAACTAACCTGACTTTTTATTCTACAAGAACTACCAAATATCTTTAGAGAAATATGAAATATAAAATAAATTACTTACCTAAGTACACCCTCTACACATTCATCAATGAAGGTAAAAGATCGGGTCTGAAGTCCATCTCCCCACATCTCAAACTTGTCAATTGAAGTGAGAGCCTTTCTGCAAAAGGCAGCAGGAGCCTTTTCCCTTCCACCTGTGATAAACAACAAAACCACAAAGTTATTGAAGTCCAGAAGGCAACAAAAACATCTATATATGTAAATGTTCATTTGAGCTAAGGACTAACCTTTCCATGTTCCAAAAGGACCATAAATATTGTGGAACCTTCCAATACGGCACTCAATTCCAAAGTCTTTGGTGTAGTGCTTGCACAACTCCTCAGTCGCAAGCTTCTCCAAGCCATAAGCATCTTGCGGCTAAAACCCAAGTGAAAAGAATGAAAATCATTAGTTACAACCACTAGTTATGAATCTGACATAAAAGCAGATTCAACACTCATTGACTACTTAGAGCAACAGACCTCTGCAGGCCAGGCATCAGCCTCCTTCAAACTAACATTAGTTTCCAGCTGCTTAAATTCAGGGTAGATGCAAGCACTAGAGGCATAGAAAAACCTGCACGGTAACTTCAAACATGAGATGCAAGAACCATAATTTCAACTTAAATGGGAGGTTTCAAATTGTAACAATACCAAGAAACACTATATTCAAAACAACTAACCTCTTTACTCCATTGATCCTAGAGGCCTCAAGCATGTTGAAACTGATCATGGTATTGTTATACATAATGACAGAGTGGTTAGACTGAATGAAGCCCATTCCACCCATGTCAGCAGCAAGGTTAAACACATGGTCAACCCCGTTAGTAACCTTCAAGCAATTGTCCATGACCCTGAGGTCAACAAGGTGGAATTCATGACAGAACATATCCTCAGGCATGTGCTCATTCTTCTTCCAGTCCGAAGCAATAATGTAGTGTCCCTCAGTCTTCAAACGCCGAGCAATGTGGGAAGCAATAAAACCCCCTGCCCCGGTGATGGAAATTCGGAGTTTCTCTGATGGCCAGTAAGGTTCCCTCTCAAGTTCCTGATAGGTGTATGCCCCATAGGTGGTTCCGTCATTGCTGCCCATTCTACAGTAATAAATTGATCAGAAATATATTAGAGTTTACAAGAGTGAATGGATCAAAGTTACTACTTCAAAAAATGTAAAACTTTATGCTTGCATAAAATGAAGTAACACAATGATACATGGGGAGAAGCCCTAATTTATGCTATCTTCTACCTATAACGGCCAACCTTAAGGGACCAAACCAAAAACCAAATAAGAAAGCTGATGCAAGAAATTGTTCAGGAAAGCACCATGGTTTAAGCAATAGAGTATTTAAAGAAGGCGTCACCCTTACATACACTCGCAAAAAGATCACTTCCATGCATATATTTAGATAGAAAGAGCAAAATTAGAAGAACAATAATATAACAAAATTCAAGCACATAATTTATTGCAGAGAAAAGAACAACATAATATTAAAAAATATCACCTATTCCCTCTTGGGAACTATAAAGAAATTCTAACACCAATCAAACAAATCAACAAAGACATGAAGGACCATACTAATCTCTCATATTTTCCAGTCTTCTACTCTTCTCTCACTTTCAGTAACAACTTAACAAGAGAACAACCACACAAAGACGGAATGAAATAGAGGATCTCCACCAATGTGACCCACAAAGCACCCTAAACAAAGAATTCAACGCACACCCAGATATTTTCCTGCTTAAAAACGAAAGAAAAACGCAAGGAAAGCAAGAAAAGACACACGAGAACCCTTAAAAACAGAGCACTGAAACAGAGTAAGCAAAACCCAGAAGAATTTTTCACCTGTAAAGACTTGTAACTCGAGGAGTTTTAACAACAGAAGAAGATAATGCAAGAGAGAAGAAGGCAGATAACAGTGGCTTAGAAGCCAGAAACGCTTCTCCTATATATAGGACCAGACCAGCTGAGACAGAGCAGACAAAACACTGCCACAAATTATTTTAGTTTTATTTCGTTCTATACTATCAATTTTAAATGAATCATTATTGAGAGAGAGAGAGAGAAAATAATGTGTGAATTTTTTTTTTTTTTTTAATTTTTTCTAATCAGAACACAAATGGTCACGCTGTAAAGTGCTTGTACTTTTTTCTTCAAGTGCTTGTACCCAGAATAGATTCTGCCTTAATATTAGGAAGAAATATAATTGTGCATGTTATGAAACTGTTTGATAGTGTTATAGTGATGAGATAATACAATATTTCTTCCTTTTTAATGATTATTTTTTTAATATATAGCGTAATTTTTTAAAGAAAGATTAACTGATGAACCAAGTAGCTGTTAAAAATATTTTTACTTTTTTTTTTCCCTCAAGATCAGAAATTTTATGAAATGCTTTCTTCTCTCTTTCGATTATTTATTAGATCCTTTTCTTACTTAAAACTTGGAAATTTATAAATGTGGATGTGAGATTTGGTCATTTATTTATTGCATTGTTAATATTTTATAAATAAAATGGTAAATATCTGATCTCCTCTGAGGATTCAGAGAGTCTACTTAGACCCCTTTTGTTTTGAAAAATTGATACTTACCTTCTTTGCCGTTAAGTAGAGTCCAATAAATCTACCAATCTAAGGTAGCGAAGGTAAATGCAATTCCAAACCAAGAGGATCTAAGTGATACTTTTTGAAACCTCAAGGAAAGGTCCACATTTATCCTAAATAAAAAATATTATTTTCATTTTGATATTGTATATTCTTCAGGTTGATAATTTTGTATACTGGATTTGCATTATTAATTAAATAATTTATTATTAAATATTAGATTATACAAGATTTTTTTTCTTTTTTAGTTATTTTAATGGATAGAAGGAAAATATTTGGGATCATTAACCGAGTCACGTGGGCAAGATGTGGCCGCGACTCGGTGGACCCAGAAACGTGCGGTGGGAAGAAAATTCCTGGAAGCCGAATTAAAAGTGAAAGCTGTTTGGTTGGGACCAGCTGAAGCTGCTTGGAAAGTGCTTCTACTTAGCTGCTTATGATTTTTGCCCTAATGCTTATCTTATCATAAGTTGTTTTTATCCAAACAAGAAGCAGTACGGTTTGGAAAACACTTTTGTTTTGTTTGNAGAGTAAAATCGATCGATAAAAATTTTTAATGTTAAAGAAATATTTAGAGGGTAAAACTATAGGAACACACCTTCATTCTTTTAATAGTAATATTATGCATATAAAATTTATATTTTAAATATGATATTATATCATACCGAGTAATAAGATGAATTTATTAATATTTATTATTTTGATTTTCATGTATTTACCTTACCACTCATATGATGTCATATTAATTAGGATATAAAACTAAGATACAAACTTTATAACTATAACATTATTATTCTTTTAAATGATTTTTATTTTTTTAAAATAAAATAATTAAGTAACTATGTTTATAATTCTAAAATAAATTATGTGACTAATCAAATTAACTTTGATATTTTAATTACATGAAATATAATTCAAACAACATTTTTATTCGAAATTGGTGGAAAAAATGAATTATATAAATATTTTAATCCGTAAATCATATAGATTCTTAATATTTTTTTAAATATAGTATATTTTCGATCATACCAAATATCAGTCTACTGAATTAATTATATTGGTTATATATATTGTTTTTAAATTAAAAATATATAGTTAAAAACATTCTTTTAACATTAGTTAATGGGTGTACTACTCAGGAAGGAAGTGTTAAAATTATTTTGAGGATTAATTTATATGATCTAAACTAACATGATATTATTGAATAGATAATTATTATCATTAATTATTAAAATTTATTTTATATATTTAATAATATTATAAAATCATATTTGNATAAATAGAAGAATATCCAAACTCTTGTGAAGGGATCTCTTCACGATTTTATCGTTTGTCCTGTCGATAGCTTTTTTGACGTCTTTGAAAATTACTTTATTACAAATAATTTAAGGAGAAAATGACAATGTGATCTAATTGGCTAACCATTAATAAAAAATATTAAATGCTCATCTGATTAGATCTAATATTAAAAAATTGATTTCTATTAAAATACTAAATAATACCATGGAACACATGCCTAGTCTGTCAAGTCAGATATTAGACAACTGGACAGACATTAGATTAACCAATTTTACATGCGAGCTGAGCAATTGTGCATCACATGCACATGTTAATCACATGCACATGCCAATTCTACCTTTTTTCATTTTTATTCGTATATATTAATAATAAATTATTTAAAATCCTAACACAAAGTAACGGACCTTGCATTTGATTTTCTTTATTTATAAATTTCTTTTTACACCTAACTTACATAAGTTTAATTTCTAATCCTTAAGGGTTAATTGTGAAAATAACCAAATTGGGAGAGGGTGTTTTTGTTTATGAATTTTAGATTTTTGTTTTAAAAATTAATCAAAGATATGTGATTGGTTTTGTATTGTGAAATGATAAACCTCACTCATTACCCTTGGGTTTTAGTGAATTATCACTTGGATATAACTTTTCAAAATTTTATCCGTGCCTACCCTTACCATCATTAATAGCTCAAAACATTCATTCTATACAATTCTTATCCATCTTTTGGGTTAATCCCAAGCTTGGGACTAGCAATAGCCTAGCATAACGATAGAATTAGAGGAATTAACAAGTAATCTAATCTAAACATATAGGAAAATGAGAAATCTAATGAAAATAGGAAGAAAAGCTCTCAAATGTATTTCTTTCCTTCTTCAAAACAAAATGAATAATTCATTTATATAGGCTTCAATAAGTAGGGGGTAAAGTCGTTAATTTGTAACCAGGTCATTGAGCTGAGGTCGTTGTTAGACTATTTATGCCTAAGAACATCACATTATAAATATACATCATATATTTTGACTTATGTAATAAAAGAAACTGCACTTTTATTATTTTATGATTGGATTACATTCTTGTATTATATGAAAGAATTCCTTACGATATGTATATGAATGATTTAGATATGAGACAGAGATCATATCAAATAATATAACATCATTAAATTATTCCTGGTCGAAGTACTGTCGAGACAGGACATCCACAGTACGGACAGTCTAGTATGACACTTATAATGGCTATAAAAATATAACAGTATGATTCTCATATATTTAAGTATTGGATACTTATATAAGTGTATAAAAGAACACAGTTAGCTGTTTTAAACAGAAACAGATTTACAGGACTTGACCCAACAAGGAATTTTATTGGTAGTTTACCTAAATATCTATGGGAGGTCTACTTATGGTAGGTTTTAAGTGATCTTTAGACCTGAGACTTACATGATCATCTCATTTGGGGACGGGTATATTTTGACACTTGTTGTATGAAATTCTAAGGGGTTTCACAACATTTGTTGTTGGGCGTGCTATAAACTATTTAAAAGTGGGTGTAATGTCAAGATGGCATATGTTACTTTGGGTTAATAGAAATGAAATCACACTGGATCGACAACAATTATTCTAATGCTAACTAATACGAGAGTGATAAGCATTATTCTCAGTCACGTCTTATAAAAGAGAATCATGTGTAAAATGAGAATCTAAATTATTGTAGTTGTTAGGGTAGACAAATTCCAACCCTAGACCACATAGTCACATTTGACAAATGACTGAATTACATGAAACTACGACTAGAAAAGATTAGGAGGATTTACGTATCTTTTCAAAGAATTGAGAGGCATAATACTTTGCTAGAAGCCAGTCATGTCTAGTAAATCATAGATGGTCTCGTAACTTGGTATGCAAACATCTGGATAGTCCGTACAACATGATTGATGGCCAACATATTGGAAAGCCTAATGGGTCGTACACCGACAACGTTTCGATGACCAGTTGATATAGGAGTTACTAGAGCAAACTTTAATCTGGAATGAATAATGATTTGTATGGGTTTAAAATGTAAATAGGCTTATTTAGTGAATTGGATTACTAAATAGTCTTGGGTTTTGAATAGTAAAATGGCTTGGATGCATTAAACAATCAATTGGGCTTGGTTCTATTCAATTAAGCCCAAGCTCATTAAGCCCAAGGACAAAAGAGAGAAGAATTAAACTAATTGGATTTAGTTGAGATTTATAAAGAATATTCTTAAGCATATTCTTGGAATATGCTTTGCCTTGATTAATCAAATGTTACATGACTAATATTGACTTAATTACTTGGCTAAAAACATGTTATATACTATTCACCATTAATGAGTTTGGGAAACAACATTTTCTCTCTCATTTTGGGGTTGCCATTGTCGAATTCTCTCCTCCTCCTTCCCTTGTGATTTTTACTTCAAATCACACCATTTCTTTAACAAAAAATCATCAATTCAAAGGAGTCAAGGTGTACCTAGCCATAGTTGATAAAGATACTAAGAGGTGGTGGCCAAAAGTGAAAGAAAAAGTGGTGTCTTAGAGGCCATTTTTCACACTATCAAAGCTTGGAGTTTTATAAGTGTGTTCTTCACGAATTGTATTTAAATCAAACCTAATTGCATGATCCTTTGGTAGGAATCTAATAAATGCAACGGTCACTTTCTAGTACCGTGGCGCTCAGCTTTGCATATGGACGTCGCAACAGTTGCTTTTGAGCGTCGCGGCGTTGGCTCACTGGAATCAGATGATTTGGCATTTCAGGTGCTACAGCCTTAGCTTTCTGGCATCGTGGTGCTAAGCTTTTGACTCTGCCTCCCAATTCTTTATTCAAATGTCTTCTTTTGTAATCCAAATTTCATACATCAATCAAACATGGTTGCTATAAGTTTAGAGGCAAAATAGGGGACTTTATGTCATGATATTGCTCAACAATTGAATTATCGTGTTAACCTCAATCTAGTTTATAATTAAGTATTTAATCATCATTAACAAACCAACTAATGCATTCAAACGACTTAAGTATACACGTTTCTGCACTTAATCAATGTACATTGATAGGTAGCATGACATTGCTTCCCAAATTTGCAAGACTCACAAAAAAACTAGGAGAAGTAGAAATAGAAAAAAGGTGAGTAACATTTGATACATGCTTAAAAACTATAGAATGAGGATGACCTAGTCTTCTATGCCATAACATATTATCGTTAGTGGTGGTACAACCTATTTGACATTTATTAATAACTAAAAAAAACAAGGTAACAAGACTAGAAGAATGGTGAGTTGAGGAGGAGACTAACTAATTTATTATTGAATCTAACAGAATCAGTTGATAAAGACCATGTTTAAGAAGTCCTTGGAGCAAAGGTTCCTTAGAGCTCTTGTCCTTGACAATGCAACTATTTGAATGAAATTCAACAAGGATGTCATTATCTTTTGCAAGTTGTGATATGCTTAACAAGTTCTTAATAATAATAGAAACATGCAGAATCTTGTTAAGTGTAAGTAACTAAGATGAACCTAGGATAGGAATGATACCAGAACCTGTGTGAGCTATGGGAAGCATAGTATCATTCCCTACTTGAACAACTTCTACTCCAATGTACTTTTACTATATGGAAAGCTTGCTAAGATCAGAGGTGATGTGGTTAGTAGATGCAGTGTCCAAGTACCATGAGTTGTTAGTAGTTGTTGGAGTAGGTGAGGCTATAAAGGCTTGTGAAGGTGAGCTTGGAGTTGCATTGTAAGTGGCAGTGGTAGAGGTGAATTATGAGCCTTGGAAGCTAATGTCATACCTAGATAGTATTTAAGTGTTGTATGGCCTACTTTTCCACAAAGTTGAAAGGTAGGTCTATTCTTGAATCCAAATCCAGCTCCATATCCAATTATCACTCCTTTATCAATGTTATTTCCAATTACACCTCTACCACATTGGAATCTGTCTCTACCTCTACCTCTGAAGTACTGAACAGGAGGCTTTTGAAAGCCTTGATTGTATACATTAAAACTAGGATTAAATGCTCTATGAACCATGTTTGCACTCATTACAAGAAAATTGGTTTTTAGTCATGACAAAAATGATCACTAAAGCAAATATATTTGGCTATTGATAAAAATTAGTGACCAAAAAACTTTCGTCCCAAAATTATTACTATAACCTCATCATAAAAGAAAATTAGTAACCAACAAAAATTTTGGTAACTAATTCTTAAAGTAGTTGTCACTTTAATTTTAGTCACTAAATTTTTTAAAAATTAGTGACCATAATATTCGTCATCATAAAATAGTAAATTTAGTCACTAAACGCATATGGATGTAGTCACTAAATCTACATTTATTAGTAATGAATGTTTTAAACATTTATCTGGTGGAATTCCTACCTAGCATCATGCAATTAAATTTACCCTAATTACATGATCCTAGGTAGGAATTCCAACATGGTATCAAAGCATGCTTGAATTGGATTGGATTTGTGTAGCTTGACAACATAAAGTGTAAGTAAGAATAGTTGATTGAATTAACTATATCTAAAAAAGTATTTTATCACATCCAAATGTGACTCATTTGAACCTTGGATGGTCATTTAATTAGGATTAATCAAATTAGATTTGGTTAATAACATGCTTGGAGTATTGTAAGTCATTCTTGATCAAAATAAGTTTAAATTTACCCTAATTGCATTATCCTAGGTAGGAATTCCAACATGGTATCAGAGCATGCTTGAATTAGGGTGAATTAGTGAGTAAAATGTTAGGATTTCAAATGATAAAGATTAGGGCTTTTGTGTTCTAATGCTTAATATGTGAAATTGATGTCTTGTTGATGTATAATTTATGTTTAATTGGATTTAAAAGCATGAAATTGATGTACATCATGCCATGACCGAATTTATGCAAGCATGTATTTGGCGTAATTCTGTGTAATTTGATGTTAATTATGTTTAATTACATATTTAATATGTTAATTATAAAATTTAGAGTTTTTAAAAAATAATTAGCATATTTAATTACACTGGATTAAGCCTGATTATCAAATTACAATTAATTAACACTAATTGGACCAAGCTTAGCCCAAAGCGAATTAGCTTGGACATAATTGGGCTTAGGCAAGCTTATGGATCAAGAATATATTTTACAAGGCCATTGACCCCTAGCCATTAGCATTATGTGCTTGATGGGCTTTATAACGTATTTTGTGTTAGAAATGCTAACAGGTCAATTTGGAATAAGAAAACCTACCAAATTTGTTAATGAACTTCATTTTGATTTTAAATACATCATTGGTCTAATTTTGAAATTTAAGCCCAAAGGCTTTTAATTTGGAATGGCTTTAAAAATTAAAATTAGTTTATGGGCCTAATATATTACTAAAGCCCAAATGTATTTTAAAACCTTTATAAAGCCCAAAAAATTTTAAATTAATAATATAGGCTTGAATAGTTTTTAAAATCCCATAATGGACTTGAATAATAATAAAGCCCAAATAGTTTAATATTCAAGTACTATTCATCTAAGATTAAAATGTTTAATGGGTTTTACTATTTATAGTTGAAAATAGGCCCAAAGTTGTTTAATTTGCTAAATCAAAATTTTGAAATGAATTTAGGCCATTGTGGGTCTTAACCGATAATAAATCGAAAGGAAATTTTATTTCAATTGAATTTTTTCTGTACAAGTTGGTTGATTTTGGTTTAGTGCCCATGTATTGAGTATAAAATTCAATTGGATTGGATTTGTGTAGCATAATAACATAAAGTGTAAGTAAGAATAGTTGATTGGATTAACTATATCTAAAAAAGTATTTTATCACATCCAAATGTGAGCTGTTTGAACTTTGGATGGTCATTTAATTAGGATTAATTAAATTGGATTTGGTTGATAACATACTTGTGTGAACTTGGCCTAGTGGTACCAGGTTTGAACGCTAATAGCCTTTGAGGGTATTGGGTTCGAATCTTGGGGGTTGCGTCTCTTTGAGGGAACAAATCTGTTAAGGATCTTAGAGGACAATACATAGGTAAAAAAAACCTCTTGACTCAACTCTGATTCGTGGATAAATTACTCCAAAGTTTAATTTGCGATAAAATTGCAATAAAGTAGGAGATGGCTTTTACGGGACATGGAAACTTACTCCTGCTTTTGTAACAAAGATTTAGCTTATACTTGCATGACATTTATTAATGCTACAATACTATTAAATATTTTATTTTTAATATTTTATAAATTTACCAGTGCTTCGGAAGGTAGAAACTTGAGGCCACAAAGCCCAAAATTTGAAGCCTTAGTGTTGGCCCGATCAGAATCTGTCGTCCAATTTTTCCTAGCTTCCATGGGATTTGAGTATTTATTTCTTGTATGGACTTTTAGAAGGAAATTAGAAGGCAACTTGGAGTTAAAAAGGAACTAAAACTCAATTAGGAAAGGTTGTTTAGTAATTGGATAATACTCCTCTTTCTTTTGGGAAGGTTTCTACAATTATTTAAAGAAAAAAAAGCTGCCATAAACCTAAGGCGTCTGGGCTGCATGAATTTCGAGAGGAAGAATTCTTCTTCATTCTTGCTATTTTCTTTATTCTATTTTCTTTTTTACTTTTATTAGTTGTTAAACTCTTAGGTGGGGCTTGATTGAAGCCTTAACTATGATTTTTATTAATTGACTTTTGCTTTGTTTGAACTTTGAATGGTTATTAATATACAATTGTTATTCTATACTTTGATTTGTCATGCTTGATCGCCATATTTATTCTTTGTGTATGAGTTTGTTATATGAATGGATTTAGATGACCTAATCTTGCATTCATAACAAGTAACAAGAATTATTCATAGTTTTTTGGGAAGTATAAACATAGAGATCTAGGATAGATACCATGTTCTAGGGTCTATGTATTTACTGAATTCGTAGTGCATATGCATTATCAATAAGTAATCTAGTAGCTAATATTTTGCTAGATTCATTGTTAATGAAAAGGATTAGAGAACAGACCATGTCCTAATCCGTTGTTTAGAAAATTCGTAGAGAGGTAGACCAAACCCACTAGGTGGATAACTTAAATTAATTCAAGTTCAGTTAAATATACATTGCATAAATTGATGATATGATAATGGTTAGAGGTGAACATAAAAGTATTGGACATTTTTACTTTATTATTTAGTATTTTCTTGTCTTTAATTATCACATTCAAATCAAGTTATATTTTATTTCTTATTTAAGATGGTGGTAATTTATAAATAACTAATCTATGTGGGATTGATCCTATACTTACCACTGTACTATCATCACGATATGTACACTTGCGAGTTAGGTTTTTATTATGAAATTATGTTTAGTTAGCTAAGTAATTAGTAACACTAAATAGCAAAACATAATACCCAAAAGTGTATTTTTTAATTATATGATTTTTCAATTACTATGGATTTAAAGTTTATATATGATTTATAATAAGTCCATATCGTACATTAATTAGAGTGTTTGTGTATATATATATATATATTAAAATATCAAAACCATGTAGTCAGGGCACCAATTACAAATTAAAGTTCTTGCTACTGATTACTTTCTATAAAGTATCATACAACAAAAGAAATTAGTTGTGAAAAATTTGGAAATAAGAATTAAGCAAAAATTAAAAACATTATAACCAAACATTTATTTAGTGCATAAGTAGTCATAAAATTTTTGAATATAAATTTCAAAAACCTCTAAAATCAATGTCATTTTTTTTAACATTAATTTTTATATAGGATTTGTTATGTTAAACAAATGTTATTACATATCAATTGATTATTTAACCAAGTATAGTCTTTAGATGAATAATCAACATATAATAAACTTAAGTATTCAATTTAATTATGTTTAATTTTTAAAATTCTGTAAATAATCTTATTAATTAGTTTCTTCTTTTATTGATTAGTATTCTTAGTTTCATTTTAACTCCAACCCGCGGATTCTTATCTATATTAACATGTCCCTCCTTTCTTATTCAAACTATATATGAAGATTATTTTTGATTGTTTGATATAAGATTTTATAATTGCTTCGAGGATAAAATCTTAATCAACTGTTTACTAAGAAAATAAATTTGAAGTTCAAAATATAAAATTTATATTATCTAATTCTACAAATAAAATAGATAATAGTTCATATAATATATTGATCGATAATCTTAGGATCAATGTAAGTAAAGTATGTTTTGCAAAGTGAACATTATAATTTAAAAATACAATGGATACACAAACAATTGAAAAAATAATTTGAGGATAAAGAAATCAAAGTTGCATATGCCCTTTACCTTGTAATCATGTTTAACCTTTTGAACAAAAATCAAGCAAACATCCCTAGATCTTAAAATACAACAATCAATTTCTTATCCATAAATTTTACAAGATCATCTATGCACAACTCTATCTCTCTAAGTTATAAATTTTGGCTTCATCACTACTCTCATCAAATATAATTTATTATTAACAACCTTTTAAAATGTAAAAGCCTAATAGACTTTGATATCTATAGTTATGTGACTTGAAATAATGATAATTTGTAAATAATAAAGTTTTAAATTGGTGTTATGTTAGGGAAATACAAATTAATATTAGAATTTTTCTGAAAAATGTTATTATAAATTATTTAGATTTATATAAAGAACATAAAATGGTGGCTGTAAAAAAAAATAAATTTATTTATTAGTAACTACTAGTCATAATTATTACTTTAGATAAACCTCGATGGTATAAGAAAATTTTATTAATTAAAAAATATTTACACTTAGTAAGAAGGGACATAATGAACCTTATCCGTCAAAATATATCTTTTATACAAAAATAAATATTAGAAAAAATATAATACAATAAATAATATATAATATATATGCAAATATAATAAAATACTATTAAGTTGTGTCCTCCGATTCTTCAAAAAGTAGAACTTATCTATTATAGATTCTGAATCAAAGGTTTCAATAAATTCTTTTTAAGTATACAAAACCAAGCAATCCTTGAGAAAATCAACATCCATTTTATTACAGTATGTTGCTAAAAATATTTGTTCTGTTGTTACTGCAGAAATAGAAAGAGTCAACACAAGGCAAATCTATCTATCAATAAAAAAAATATTTATATAGATGCAACAAAATTAAACAATTTAAATGTCAACATTCAGGATGTTTAGTATATTTTAGAAATTTAAGGGATTAAATTGTTGTTTAGTCAAACATCTGGAATAATTTTTTTTTTTTGTGTAATATTTGATTTTTTTTTTTCAAAATTCCAGCCGGCCCAGCCCACTCTATGATCTGCCCCTGTTTACAAGGGGAATGAATTGATTAAAAAGGATGAATTATTTTTACTTTTTCTTCATCTATTCTTTTAGCTTGTTTCATTTTCATTTATCACAGTGTTGTATTTTTGGAGAGAACAATTATTGTGAGACACAAATACTATAATTAAGATTGATGAAGTTTATGGGGCATATATATATATATATATATATATATATATATATATATATATATA
>JANKKB010000502.1:24603-48294 GCA_026225775.1 Bursera palmeri
TGTTTTTTTTTTTTTAAATTGTATGGATATGGTAAGAATTAAGAAATGCGGTACTTTTTGGTTTGATGGTGGTGGGAAAAAGCACCATTCAATAAGAAAACAACAATGGGCTGGACAAAACTGGAGTCTATTGGGTTGGTTTGGTTACGCAACCCGATCACATTGAAATCCATATCAGACCCACAAATCGACCCATATGTTTCCTCAACCTTTTACATTTGATCTCCCCCTGAACTCTGGATCGTGAGCTTCAAACACTGAGAAACAGGTACGTATTTTCTTTTATTGATAGCTTTTGAATGCACTTCGTTTAATAATCTTATGATTTGAGCTTTTGAGTATCGTAATTGGTTGAGATGCAATGCATAAACCGGTTACACAGAATCTGTCGATGGCTGATTTCATGTTGTTTTGAGTTTCTCTTCTTTTAGCTTAAGAAAGAATGGAAATTTCTTAATTTGATATATTGATCTTGGTGGTAAAATATGGGGTTGCATGATTCAGAATCAATTTTTCGTAATTGGGTCTCTAGTGCTTTTGCTTGAGCAAAATTATAAATTTATGTAACTTTAGCTTATTGTTTTATGTTTGGGTTTTAATTATGGGTAATTTTCATGATCAACAATCGAAAAGTGGGTACAGATGAAGTTGACATGAACTTGTTTGTGGAGTTTTCACAATTAAGTTTCCAGTACTCAGTACAATTTGTTTACTTCTTTGTGAATATTGTGATACATTTAGGCACAGAGAGAATGATACAAGTTTTCTTTAAAATATTGGAGTAGATTTAGTTTTAAAAAATCTGCAAGTGAAAATTTTGTGAGGGGGTATTCTTGAAGATTTGTGGTTTTTATTGTTTTCAGTCACTCATAAGCTTTGATGTTGGCTCCTGATATTCTTCATTTTTTTTTCCCTTTCTTCACAGATCAGTTATTTTAATTTACAATGGCTGGCAGAGGTCAAATCCTGACTAAAAGCTCAGCACTTATTGCCATGATTGCAGATGAGGTAATGGTTAATAGTTTGTTGTAGAAACCAGTTCTACATTTATTTCTGTTGTCTCTATATTCATGCAGGGGAACAAAATAGTGATATTATGTGAGGTGTGAGTCTGATTTGTTGAAAGGTGAAAAAACATGTCAGATGCTTGGACGGTGGATATGCATGATTTGTCATGATTGTGAACTTGATGATCCTGGCCTCTGGAAAAGTATCCTAATCATCATTGTTTTTAGAAACTTGCTTGACTAAATAGATTGAAAATAAAATACTACATATTCGTTCATTCCTTCATGCATTTGTGTCTTTGTGCTATATGATCCTTGTATAGAATCTTGAAGCATGATGCAGGCTATACTAGTTTAGGACACAATAAATATACAGAAAAACCTCTTTATAGTCATAATGTTGGGACCAAACTAATTTTATTACTATAAGGAGGTTATAACTTAATAGAGGAGTAGTTACAAAAATTATTGTTTTGATTTAGTTACCTTACTGCAAGTGTTATAGAGGTAAAGTATGCACTACATTAATAATTAATTAATGGAGTATGTCAAATTTAATGTTTAGACATTGATAAAAGAAGGTGACCATGCTGACAAGTCATTATGTACTTACAAATTCAGAGATATGGTAACAACTCTAAAGAATAAATCATTGTCATAAACAACTTTAGAAAAATATTTTATTCCATCTTAAACCTTTAATGTAATATAGCATATATTTTTTGTAATTTATAAATAATTATTACTATGTGGAGGCAAGTTCCCTAAGACAGGATCTAGAAAAATCATAACTTATTACGATATGAAGTTTATTCTTAGTTATAACTGGTCCAAATTGGGACCATAATTTTTTATGACTATGTGGAGGTTATTCCTATATAGAGTATCACTATAGAGAGGTTTTACTGTATAACACTGCATGCCTCTAGAAGACCCTTTTGATGAATATCTTTTATCTTGTAGGATACTATTACTGGATTTTTGCTGGCTGGAGTGGGCAATGTTGACTTGCGGAGAAAGACAAACTATCTTATTGTCGATTCAAGTATGCTTTTGGGTCTTGATGATGCTTGAATGTTGAAACTTGCATTGTTCTGATTATTTATACAGTTTTATTTGAAGCCCTAGCTAGCTTATAGCTATTTCAAGACTTCTCTGTTTGTGTAGTTTTCCTATTTTAAGCTAAGGTGGTAGCTTGTTTTCTCTTTAAAAAATGTTTTAAAGAACTTTGGACCAACTAGACCCACTATCTACTTGAAGAACAAAGGTGAGATGGCGCAAGGAGAAGAAAACTTGAGCTTTTTGCTTGCCATATCATATTCCTCCAAAATATTTAGTCAAAAAATCACTTAGAACATTAGAAAGTTTCTTTTCCTTTGGTAGGAATTGGATTCTTGTAAATATTAAGTACTTTCTTGCAATATTCTGCAGCTGGAACCCTTATAAAATCTCAAGGCTTATATACATAAAGGTTGAACAATGGTTTTCCATCAGGGTGATATGCAACTGTTAATTAAGGACCATTATTACAGTTGGTTTTACTTGGTTCAGATTGTGTCATGGCTGTAAAGGATGATCCCTAATGAATGAATCTGGGAGTATGCTAGGAGGCCATTAAAGTGTTTTAAATAAAAATTAAAATGAATTCGAATTAGTTCTTTTTGTATCATTGAGAGGGATCAAAATCTAGACAAATTATGATATGATCTTAATCAGTGAAATTCAGATTAAGTTCATGCAGTTATTTCCTGTTGGCCAATGAAACTAGTTTCTTGTCCCCTTTATGCAACTCCCTAGTGAACTTCTATCACTCTTGTAAATTTCTAAAGCAAAACATGTGGATGCTAATTCTACATGCTAATTGTTTTAATATTTCTGCTCAGAAACAACGGTGAAAGCAATTGAAGATGCATTCAAAGAGTTTACAACAAAGGATGACATTGCTATTGTATTAATCAGCCAATATGTAAGTTCTCACATGCTTTGATGATATAATGAGCATGTAGGTGGGAATAAATGACTGACAAACCATTTGATATTGGTTTAAGTAATGCAACTTGTTATGGGAGCAATAGACTGTTAAAATCCTCAAATGAATGAGCTTTTTGTATGCTAGCATATTTTCCAAATGCTTTGTAGGACCGGGCAATTGCTCTTCTGGGAAGTTATGGAATTTCCTTGGTACCTTGGTTGTTGACTTCTATGTCTCTAATGTAAAGCATGGATGTATTTTATGTAACGTTTATATTATCTTCAAATTTGTTGTCAATTAAGAAACTTTTCTGTTCAAACTTTCTAACTTTTTCTGTTTTATATAGGTTGCAAACATGATAAGGTTCTTGGTTGACAGCTACAATAAGCCAGTTCCAGCAATCTTGGAGATCCCTTCCAAGGACCACCCATATGATCCTGCTCATGATTCAGTTCTTTCACGAGTGAAGCACCTCTTCTCTACAGAGTCTGTGGCAGATGGAAGGCGATGAGGATGTCTTAGTGTTCCATTTATCACTTATCAGGACTGTGATAAGTTTCCTGGTCAATAGCTGCAAATGCTTTGCTCTTGTGAACATGGTTGTATTGATTTATTTCTCTTACCATTTCATTATTTACTTTTTGTGTCAATTTATATAACTTATCAACATGATCAAGACTTTTGGTTAAGATAAAATCTACAAATAAATTGACAGGTTGAGCAGATCATTTTTATTCATTTATTTTTAAATTTGGTTTTTCCATAACTTCTAGCGAAGATCTGCAATTTTAGAACTGCTAAGACCATGTAATACCTACATAGGTTGGTTTTTTTTTTTTTTTTTTTGATATAATCCCAGCTTAGACCTTTGCAACTCCTCGAAGCTACCCTTGCTGTGGGGTTGCATCTTCACTCTCCAAGGCTGAGGGACACTGAATTCCTCCTATTCGTAGATGATCGATGCATAATCCATTCTATTGATGAACTTGGTGATAGGTAGAGAACACAAATAAAATTGTTAGTGTGAAAGCTCTCTGAGTTCTCCCAATTTGTAATAGAATAAAGTAAGACCTTGACATGATCAGCTGAGTTAAGGAGCTTGATATGCAACGGCAGGGCCAAGAATACCATAAAAATGGTTTTGGCATTACTCAAACACCCTGACTGAACTGAAGTTAATTGGGCTGACTGGGGCATAGAAGGCCAATTGATTAGTTTTTAATGTCAGCAAATAAACCATAAGACCTGCAAATGTAATTATTTTAAACTCCAGTGCAAATCATAAGAGGGCCACGTGGGGCACTCTTGGCTGAAACTTGAGAGACACTCCCACTCCACTGTCGAAGATTGATTGTGTATTAATGTATTTTTATATGGTGTTTCTGAAAAGCACTTATCTATTTCATAACATTTTCTTTTAAGAAAACGTATCTGTTACTTTTTTTTCTGAATATAAAATAAATAAATAATAATATGATAACCATTTATCTAATAAGATTACGTTAGAGTTGTCACTACATGTTATATATGTAGAATTTTTTTTAAGAAGAAAAATATGTGATTAGTTTAATCAATATCATAGAATAGACGAAAAAAAAAAGAAGATAAAAAGTCTACAAGGTGCTTTTCTAGTAGTTGTAGGTGTTTTGGTTTAGGAAAAATGAAGAAAAAAAAAAGAAAAAAGCAAGTTTTAGGATTTTTTGTTTTTTGCTTTTGCTCTTAAGAAGTAGAAATGTTTTTGAGAAATTTACATGCTTTAATTAAGTTGAGTATCATGGATCAAATTTATCCTCAAATCTCTAAATGTCGAAGTGATACTCAATAACTTAATACATTATTCAACAAGTGTCTAACATTACTTAACAATTCCACGCCTAACCGGACAAGCAAACTCAACAACTATTTGATAATATAAAGTTATTTAGTGAATCGGCTCTATAACTCACCCTTGATTAGGTTGTACAGAAATCTGGGCTTAGCTATGCCCCAAAAGAGCTTCAAGAATTTGTTATTTTTTGTGTTTTTCATTTGCTTTATCAGGGCTAAGCCTAAGCTTGTGGTTACTCATTTGATTATAATAAATCTTTTATTGAGTACAACCAATTCCTTTTTTGACCAAACCATTGATAGGGTAAGGCTGTTGGTATACCATGTCCTAGCTTTTGTTTATTTTATTTTATTTTTTTTTTATATTCAATGGGGATAATTTCCTAAACTCTCCAAATTTTTTATTACAAAAAAAAATACACCCCTAAACTTTTAAAATGTCTGCAAACTACCTTAACATTAAAAATTTTAAAGGGATTAATTACACTTACTATTCTTCAGGTTTCACTAGATAGTTAATATTACTTGGAAAACAACTATTATATTTTTGTTACAAAATTCTTTTAAGTTCAATCCAACTAACAGATTTTGTTACATCCTACCTTCTCAAAAGTTNTAAAAAGGGGAAATTTTCTCTGACCCCCTAATTAGATTTTAAGAACATTTAACTCCACACTTTTATTAAACTAACACTTATCTCCCAAAAAATTAACACTGTTTTCTTAAAACTACACTTACCCCTCAAATATTTGAGGGGTAAATATTAGTTTTTTGAAAGTTTTTGGAGAATAAGTTAGTTTAATAAAATTATGGGGTTAAGTGTTTCTTCAAATTTAATTGGGAGGTTACGTAATTTTCCCGTTTAAAAAGACTTGAAATACTAAGTGCACAAAACCACGAGGAGTGAATTGGTTTGTGAGTGACTATATGCCATTTTTTTACCAATTACTCTACTTTAAACCCAAATTGCAAACTCAAACTATCAACAAAAATATAATAATGCAATATTTTAAATGTAAACTAAAACCCAAGTATAATAATATTATATTCTAAAGAAGGAAGCAAACATAAAGGTAAGAACAAAGTTAATAATACAATATTCTGGAGAGAGAAAGGGTAAGAGAGATCAAACACAAAGATTTTTATCATGGTTTGGCCACCATTTGCCTACATCCATGTCTCCGAGCACCACGTTAGAGGATTCCCTAGACGAAGACTTGAAACCTCAACTCAAGTTTTTACAACATACAATTGATTTCTTTTNAAGGGCGTTGGGTTCGATAAAATATATGCAGGAATTGGAATGAGAATCGAGAATTCTCATTCCTATTGTTTGGTTGGAAAAAAAAACCTAGAATTGGAATCCCATTACCCCAAGAAAAGGAATTAGCTATTCCCCTCACCTCCTATTGGAATCAAAATAAATGCTGAATTTTCATTTTTTATATTTGAAGAAAAAAAGTTATGATATTTTTTAAAAAAGTAAATTAATTAAAAATAATATAATATTTTAAAAAAGGTAAATAAATTTAAAAAGTTATAATANTTTTTAAAAAAGATTAATAAATTAAAAAACGTTATAATATTTAAAAAATTTAATAAATTAAAATTTTTTAAATATTTAGAAAAATGTTAATAAATTAAAAAATTTTATAATATTTAAAAAGGTTAATAAATTAAAAAGTTATAATATTTTAAAATTTTAATAAATTATAAAAATATTATAATATTTTTTGAAAAGGTAAAAAAAGTGTAAGAAAAATGAAAATTCATATTTTATAATAATTATTATATATTGCTTTCTAATATTATTTATTTTATACATTTTTATAAGAGAATAATTAGAAAAATTGATATTGATTCTAATTCTGAGCCTCTATAATCCAAACAGTTTCAAAGGGAATTAAATTCTGATTCTATACTGAACCAAATAAGAGGAACGAATAATTATTCCGATTCTAATTCTGAAGCTCAAACCAAACGAACCTTTAGTGTCAATCAAACTACTTAGCAAGGTGGTCCATCATACATACAATAGACTTCATTATATGTTAATCAAACCATTAAGCAAGGTGTTATAACACATCTTCAATTGACTTCCTTTGATGTCAATTAAACTACTCACCAAGATGCTACACGACACTTCCAATTAAACTTTCTTTGGTGTTGACTTGANAGGAGTGATTAATGCTTACAAATTTGGCTATTGATTAATTACCAATTCTAGCTGCCAAGTATAAGAGCTGTCAAGTTATAATCACAAGGTCAATCTCCACATGGATCAAGGTATATGCGTCACTAATGTTCATGTAAGCAAACAAAACAAAACTAAAAGATTACTAAACTAATATTTATGTACAATGGAACCAAGGCNTACATACAATAAAGGAATGGTGGATATTTAAAAATAATGGCATGGAAAGGTAAATGACATCAATGGTAAAATTTCAATAGAACTAAATTGCATAAAAGAATTTAAAGACAATAAAATAAAGAAGCCAATTCACAAAGCTTGAAATAAGGCATAAAGGTAAAACAAAGCGATAAATATGTAAAATAGAAAATAAGGCTTAAAGAGATATTTTATTGAACACCTAAGCTACAATATATACCTAGTCATGACTTTGTGACTAATTCTAGATGCAACAACTAAACTAAATGATTTAGAATGAATCAAAGCAAGAAAATGAATCAAAAGCACTTAATAACTAACAAAATTTGAAATTATGTAAAGAAAGCAATCAAAATGGAAATACAAGTTCTAAAAGGTATTTTATCAAAACCTAAGCTACAAGTTTCACCCAAAATTAGTGATGTCTAATGGATATCAACCCTCAATACACAACCATTAACACATATCATGGGTTAGCAATTGAAAAATTTAACGTTTAATACCATAATCAAGGTTCCAATTCAAATAATCAATTACCCAACTTCATTCAACATGCAATCCAACTAATCCAACCAAAGACAACCAAAACCCACAAAGCATTCATTGTGCAATTTACGTCTACAATGAATCAAGGCATGATTTCAAGCATTCCAAGGCTAAATTGAAGCTAAGAAAGCATACTAATGAAGCATTCAAATCAACATATCACCCCATTAAACATCCACAAATTTGTATTAATATAATCTAATAGCTTAGATACAAGATTTAGCCTAACATAAATGAAATACAACCAAAATAAAGCATGTAAATTAAATAAAACATCATAAATTCGAGATTAACAAGCAATAATGAAGCCAAGGGTTGGTTTGTCAAGCCATCCACTATCATTCACTCTTGAAGTCTCTCTCAACCAAAAATACAACAAAACAAAGCAATAAATCCTAATCTACAAAGTATATAAACTAACAAAGGAAGGTAAAAGTGAGATAGAATCAAGCAAGAATGGAGCTTAGGGTTGGATTGCTCCTTTTCCTTTGTCTTCCACTGTTCAAGACCCATTTAGGGTTTAAAATGGATAATGGTTGCTTTTATAGTGTCTTGGGACATGGTGGAAATTTTATAATTAAGTGGGGCATTTTTGTCATCATGCCAAGATGCTACCATGAGTTTTTTCTTTACACTTTACTCTCCCAATTGCATCTCTTGGTTCTCCACTTTTGCTCCTACAATATGCAAACACATTTGTCATTAAATCAAGCATAAAATATAGAATTTAAAGTATTAATTGACTTAGTAGTTGATTGACCTAAGTTTCACAAATTCAAGTATATAAGTCAGCACTTAACATCATTATCAAGCTAAAACACACATTAACGCCACTTAATTATACATTTTTAACCCTTAATCAAGTGTCAATAAAACCACTCACCTAAAGTTCAAAACCCACACCCTTACAAGAATTCTCTCAAAGTTTGTAGTAAATAGGTTACAAAGATTTCTCTCTCAAAGAGTAGATTTATAAATAAATGCTCTAAGGATTTGAATTAATTAAAAGATAGACAATTGTGAAAAATTTGAAAAACACTTAATTGTATTTGTTGTTCAAGAAAATGTATATATTTATACAAAGACATAAGCGATTATAAAAGAAAATTACCTTTAATAACTACCTTTAACTACCTCAAGTTATCCTCTACGGGACAATTTAGTTTGAGCTCCGGAATCAGACTCAGAATCAGAATCAGATAGAATTGGAATCAGAATAATTATTCATTCCTCCTATTTGGTTTAATCAAGGAATCATAATTTGATTCCCTTTGAAGCTGTTTGGATTATAAAGGCCCGAAATTAGAATCAATATTAAATTTTCAAATTATTCCTCCGTAAAAATGTGTAAAATAAATAATAACAGAAAACATAATATATATTTATTATCATAATATATGAATTTCTAGCTTTCTTGCACTTTATTTGTTTTTATTTAAGATATGATTATTTATTTATTTATTTATTATCATTATTTTTATTATTATTACATTAGAGTTATTGAGTTCTATAACTTTAAAGCCAAATAGTTGTATCATGTAAATTATTTTAAAAAAATATATATTTTTTAAGATTTCTTTAACTTTAGATATTAATGGTGGAAGACATTAAATATTTTATATTATATAATATCGAGTTTTTTTAAATTTTAGTGTATGTTTGATGTCATGATGATGAGCTTTTGAAGTTATAATAATATAAATTATCATCATAAGACGATCATATGAGTAAGTTTGAAAGTGAAAACGATGAAAAAAATAAAAGAACTCATTCATCTATAGATATTATCCAAGCAATTGTGTATTTGAGATTTATAATGAAAATATCTGTATTTGAGATGCAAATTATGATGAATATGCAAGAGAGACGAAGACGGAAGAGATTTTGTCTTGACACAATAGCGTGAGATTATTTTTTTCCTTCATATATACAATTGTGAAAGGTGTTTTTTTCTTCAAATATGAAATTATAAAAGTGTCTTTTATTTGATTCAGATCAGGAATCAGAATCAATTAATGAGGGGATAGCCGGATGGGGGAATAACTAATTCCATTTACTAGAATAATAGGATTCCATTTATTTTTTCCAACCAAATAGTAGAAATGGGAATACCCAATTCTTATTCCGATTCCTAGGTGCATTTTTATTAAGCCAAATGTCCCCTTAGATTAAAAATGCATAAAACTAAAATGTCCTAGATTTACAATTAAAACTCTTATATTAGCATTCTTCAACACCCATTCAAGCTTAGTGAATTAAAGATTATCCATTCCCCATCTTGCCATTATCCCTTGAATAGTCAGATTAGGCAATCCTTTTGTTAGCACATCAGCAAGTTACTCTTTTGATACTGTTTATGGAGAACAGATCAAACCACTCTCTGATCTCTCTTTGATAAAGTATCTATCCACTTACACATGCTTTGTTTGGTCATGTTATACAGGATTATGAGTAATGTTGATGGCAAATTTATTCTCACAAAATAATCTCATAAGAGAAACACTTTTGACTTTAGGATTTTTAAGAATAATCTTAAGCCAAAGTAATTCTTAAATCCCATGAGTCATAGCTCTAAACTCTACTCCGACACTAGACCTTGCAACTACTTGTCCATGTGACCAAATTTTCCCCAAAGAATGTGCAATCCATATAGTTGATTTTCGATCCACAATTGACCTAACATAGTTTGCACCTGTATAGGCTTCTAGGCTCAACTTTGTGCTTCTTTAGATAAAAATCCTTTATCTAATGTGTCTTTTAGATAATGTAAGATTATGTCAACTACTTAAAAGTGAACTTCCTTTGGATTATACATGAATTGGCTAACAAAACTGACTAAATGGCAATATTTGATCTTGTGTGTGATAGATAAATAAGTCTTTCTACCAACATTTGGTATTTGCCTCAGTCCACTTCCACATGACTAATTACTTCTCCCAACTTGTGGTTATGTTTTATAGGTATATTCATTGGTTGTTGCCAACCTCTCTTATCTCTTTAAGTAAACCAATTATATATTTTTGCTACGAAATAAATATATCGTATGTTAAATAAGTCACTTAAATCCTTTGGAAATATTTTAACTTTCCTAGATCTTTTTCTTCAAACTCCTTTCCAAGACTGCTTTGAAGTGCTTCTCTCTCTTTTTGGGTCATTACCGATCACAATGATATCATCCATATAAACCATCAAAGTTGTAATCCCCCTAAAACTGAATGTTTAATGAAAAACATGTAATCTCCTTGACTTTGCTTATACTTCATTACCAATTACATAACTTCTGCAAATCTTTTAAACCCTAGTATTGATGATTATTTAACCACCATAAAAAGCCTTTTTTGGATCTACAAACCTTTCATCCATTTAGACCAAACCAGGTTGAACTCCATATAAATATCATCCTTAGGATCTTCATGTAAAAATGCATTTTTTGATATTGAATTGTTGCAACTTCTAACCGAACTTAGCTACCAAAGACAATAACAACATCACTGTTTATTTTAGTTACTAGAGCAAATGTGTCTTGGTAGTTTACTCCATAGGTTTGTGTATAACCTTTTCCTACCACATCTGCTTTCTATCAATAAAGTAGACCATTGGATTTGTATTTTACTGTAAACACCTATTTACACTCAACCACCTACTTTCCTCTTGATAAATCCATAAGTTCCAAAGTTACATTTTTCTCTAATGCCTTCATTTCAATTCTCATCACTTGTTTCCAATAATAATTGCTAAGTGTCTTGCCTAATCTTCTAGTAATAGCAATGGAATGCAGGTTAATAAGAAATGATATATGAGATTAAGAAAATTTATCAAAAGACACAAAAAGGGACAAACGATTTTAGGTACACCTCCTAATGGCTTCCATAAGTGAAAAATCGATGTTACTTGTGTCATGAAAGAATCACTTTTAATAGAATGGATAAATTCAATACCCGTCTTTGCATTGGATTTTTGGACTTGCTTTGGATTGAGAATCGACACTTTCCTCTTTAAGTATACTTGCAATAGTTTCTGAGAAAAAACTTTAGGTTTAACTTGGATTTGAATGGGTTGGATAGGTATTGGGTTGAATGTAAGAGCAAGCAATTCAAGTAACCATGAATCTTATCTTCTAATTAGTTTTTTTGCCTCCTGAAGACAAGGATTTGAGAAATTGCTTCCGTGTTCAACAAGGCTAAATCAGTAGAGACATAGGTTTTTCAAGTAGGTGGATGATAATCCTTTTGAGTAGATGGGTATCCAACAAAAACATATTCTAATGCCCTTGGATCAAGTTTCCCATGATATTGAGAGTGAATATGAACAAAGATACACACCCAAAGACTTTTGGAAATGAATTATTGGCTATGGAATTTTGAGGAAAGTAGGTTAAGAAAACATTTATTAGACTCTTAAGACCTAAGACTCTAAAAGGTACTCAATTGTTCAATAGGAGTAATCGAGCTAAATTATTTGAGTTTTCACAAACCATGGCAAATCCTTCTATTGGTGGAGATTTTTCTTCTACTRGAATAATTGAAAACACTTGRTTRATGGAAGGCAATACTTCCTTTCCAAGAACTTGTACTCGAACTTGATCAAATTCCACACTCAAACCAACAAGAAAATAAAAAATCTGCCATCTTTCAAGGAATTTTTAAAGCATTACAGCATCCTCAGTACACTTCATTCCATATGTCGACAATAATGGGTCTCTTGCCACAAATTCTTCATGACGATGTAAAACCTCAATTACAAATCGAGTCCTCTATTTAATGGTTTAAATCTTCACCTTTAATACATAAATTTGAGCAGCATCATTCACCCTTTGAGTATTTTTGGTGCACGTTTTTCCAAATTTCTCTAATAGTTGTTAAGAACATGCAAGTGCCTCTTAGAAGCATAGAGTTCCATAACCATAACATAATTGTTGAATTCTCCTCATCCTAAGTAGTGAACTTTGAATCAAAATAGGGCTTGGTCTCGGCCTCATAAGATGACTCAATTTCTTTCTTCCTTTCCGAAGGTAGGCACCAGTTGGGACCAATGAAGATAATTCTTTCCTGTGAATCTATTAGGAAAAAACAAGGAGAATAATAGAGAAATAAAAGAGAAACAACACAAAAAGACGTGGAAAACTCCAAACTGGAGAAAAACCCTGAGTTGTTAAAGACAAGATAACTTTCACTATATAAAAAAATATTACAATCATATAGACTTTTATCTCACTCTCAAACACCAAAACTACACCCACACTTCACAAGTATTTTCCCATTCAGAGGAATTTAAATCACCTCACTAGAGAGGATTCACAAGTATTTTCCCATTCAGAGGAATTTACATCACCTCACTAAAGAGAAATTTACCCCACCTCACTAGAGAGGAATGTATTCCCTACCTCATATTAGAGAAGATTTTACCTAGAGCTAAAATAGTACTTGAGAAGATACTTTTAACCAAAGAGTAGGCTCCTTTATATAGCTCTTCAAGCCTTCTCTCAACTTGTCACTAAGCAATGTGGGACTTTGTATTTATAGATTTCTTAGAGATCTCCTTTTATTTCCTACTTTAAATAGAACTCCAATTCTTATCCAAGTAAATCTTTCCTATTTAAAATAGGATTTTAGGAATATTTCATTTTATTTTGTCAATATTCTATCAGAATCAATATGCTACTTGGATGCTCAAAAGATGTCAAATTGAGTAAAGATGTTGATTGTTGATCCTTTGGTCACTTTATTCTATTCATCATGTTGGATATCTCTACTTGATTCAATATGGAAATTCTACTGAAGTTATCTAGATACAATGAATAAAAACTATATCCTATTCAAGATATAGGAAGTAATAAAACTCAAGAATGAAGGTTAAATTCAAAAATGGCAATGAAGGCCATAGAATTTTCTTAGAGAGTGTAAAATTCTGAACTGTATTGTAAAATTCTAAACTGTATTGATGATTAATTTTATGTAAATATGAATAATTGGGAAAAACTGAACTGTATTCATTACTCAAGAAAATGTACATATTTACACAAAGACAGAAGCAATTATAGAAGAAAATCGCCTTAATAACTACCTTTACTTATCCTCATCGATTAAAGGCGCATAAAACTTAATAAATACTAAAATATCTTAGATTTACAATTGTATAAAAATCCTATTTTCTAGGAATTACATTTTTAAATAATAATGAAGAGCTCAAAAGTGAGTTTCTAAAGGCTTAAATTAATGCTCAAAGAAGGCGAATGTGTTTGGAGATTTGAATTTAAAGCTTAAGAAAAGATATAACCGTTTATGATTGTTGGGGTGCATTTAAAAAACTTGCCAACAAATTTGAGTCTATCAGACGAATTCTACGTCAATTAGTTAGCTCAACAATTAAGAAATATTTTTTAAATCTCTTACATTCAAGTTCACTTGGATTTACCCTAGTTGACCCAACTCTTTTAGAGATTTTAATGCCATTTTGGACCTTTTCTTTTCATGAACATAAGTTGAAAAGAAGATTTGGAGTAAATTTAGGTCCAATCTAATTCAAGTAAAGTTGGTCATCAATCTTTTAAAATCTAGGGCTGGTTTTAAGTCTAAATTCAAGATACTCAATCCTAGTCACCTCTAATCATATTGAACTCATTTTCATTTCAATCAATTAAATCAAAGCTAGATTACATGAATAGCATACAAAAGCACAAATCAAGTTGAGCTTCAAGTTCTTGATACGTATTCATGTTTACTCTTAACTTGAAGTAAGATATTTCATGCTTTGATACGAAGCTCTTAGAAGTCCATAGCTAATATAATCTTGATTTGTGTTCAACAAATTTTTTGTCTAAATTACACATTTAAGCATGCACAAGATTAGAACTTTATCAATTGTTTGTTAGCATCAAAATCATTGCCTAATATCCTAAACCCTAATATCCTATTACCTTTCTAAGGATTTGATGAACACTCTTTGTATATTCATTCTTTTTTTTTTTATTATTATTATTTTATTTTGAAATCTACATTCAAATCCAAATCCTTGATGTTGGATAGTTTGTTGATTGAGGTTGTCGACTGGAGGTTGACTTGATATTAGGTAGTTAGTGGTTAGGCATCAAGCATTAGGTCTTCATGTTGGGTGATTGGCTGTTGTGCATGTTGGTGGTTGACTAGCCATGGCCAATCGCGATGTCAATTCGTAATTTTACCTTAGGGCTTGTTGATGGTGAGCCATAATTAACCTTTTTTTTTTTTTTGGTTCACTTCGGTTGTTTTATTTTTTATTTTTAAATTATTTAGGACTTTGATTTGATAGTATTTATAAATTTTGATTGGTAACAATGAAATTACTATTTTACCCTCCTTTATTAGGGTACGAATCTAAATAATACAAAGTTTGAAACTTTAGGGAGTTTGATGACAAAAACATACTAGTCATTTCCTGAGTGATATTAAACCAAATTGCAAGGATAGTTGGTGATATTAGTCAAATTTTAAGATCCCACCTTCATTTTATTATAGCTCTAAGCTTTAGATCTTAGGTATTGCATTTAACTTTTAGGAATCTAGTTTTCTAATAATATTAATACCATTTTAAAGTATATCTACAACTTCTTAGTGCTTGTTTTAAAAGGAAACAACTATATGAGTGGCCATTCCTTTACAGGTCTTTCAAGTGGATTAGCAGCACCATTTTATGCTTAAAAATACAACAAACATGATCAAAAGTGCAAAACAGCTTCATAGTGCTTCTCACAAAAGGAAGAATTGCCAGCAAACGCTACTGCCCCTCTACAGGTCCTACAAACAAAGATTAATGTCAAGATGTCACAACACAATGTCGTTACAATTAGAAACAAACAAAAGTTTTTGTTAAGTCGTGGGCCAATCCCGAGATGCCAAGGGCCTTGTCATGGCCCACCAATATGATTGTGGGCCACGGCCTATTCAATATTTATCCACAATGAGACTTGACCGCCGCATCTCGCGCAGGCCAGCCAATTGGGAGCCACTAAGTTTCTAAAAGGCTGTCGCTTCTCTTCTTCCTATCCAACATTATGTTTATATGGAATGTTAATCTGTCTGTTACCTGAGTTTTTAGTGCTTTTCAAGGAATTAAACGGGCGACTTTCCTTACTGTTCTTAATAATTTATTGATTAATAGATAAACATGGGTGATATTATTATTTGCTTTTCCAAAAAAATTTAATTTTGTTTTGAAAAATTTGCCCTTTTTGGTTGGACAATTAGACCCCACATGGCAAATTGTCCCAATTGTTAGTACACAAATGGATAAACACCAGTTTTTCCACCTCACATTTGTTGAAATAATCATTTTGTAATCCTTATCCAAATCCAAAATCTTTGGTGTTTATCTTTTATTCTATAATGATTAAAGACTTTCTTAAAAAAAATACAGTCAACTTATAGAATTATTATAGAAAGATCAAAATTTAATTTTCTTTGATTACTTGGTCAAATATGGCTGTAGAATTGATTTACTAGATTACTACTTAAAACCATGCAAGAGAAAAATGTTTAATCTGATGTAAGTTGGTTGTCCAACAAAATATTAAATGCTTGGTGAAGATTTAAAAATAGTGTTATTTATTTTTATTTTTTAAAATATTTCCTAGAAATAAAAGGAAATTGATGGGCCCAAAGGAGCCCACAAACAAACAACATTTTAACGGAAGACAACTGGTGGGAAGATAAAGAAAACCAGAAAAAACTGAAGGAGGAAGGAAGATGGATAGGGTGTTCTCAGTGGATGGAATCTCCGAGCAGTTGTGGTCTGACTCAACGGCGGAGTCCTCAAAAATGAATCGAAGTGAGTCCGAGTGGGCCTTTCAGCGTTTCCTTCAAGAGGCTCAAGGGTCTGCCGGATCTTCTCCCCAGCAGTCCTCTTCTTCTGCTTCGGACAACAAAAACGAMATTAAAACTACCCACAACCACAACAACACTAGTAATGTCACCAAGCCCACTATTGCCTCCTTTAATGCCCCTGCGCCTCCTGCTGCCAATGCTGCTCCTCCCTCTATTCCCGTTGATTCCGAGGACTACCAGACATTTCTTAAAAACAAGCTCAATCTAGCTTGTGCTGCTGTTGCCATGTCACGAGTAAGTTCGTGTTTTTACCCTTTTTTTAGCTGGTTGGTAGGTTCGTTGGTGAGAAAGTCGAGGAATATAAGTTAAAAGATTATTTCTTTTGTTGTTTTCTGGTCTGGGTTTGCGTTTGGTTGGCCAGAAACTGATAAAACAATGGGAAGGAGTGAACTTTCTGATTTTTATTATGCTGTTTGCTGTTTTATTGAGGTTTCTGGGTTATTCAGAGAGTAAGCACATTCAAGCGAAGAATTTTTAATTTCATTTTTAATTTTTGACTTTTTTCCGCCCGGGGGAGGTGAAGGGGAGGATGGAGGGTTCTGGATAATGATTGGTAGAGAAAACTGGGGAAAAGGAAAGGACTTGAATTTTTGGATTTTTTTTCTTCGTCTTTTTGCTTTTATGTTGTTTGAGTTGTGGAATGAAAAGATCAGATTGATTTTGCTGAATGTTGGTGTGTTTATGTATCAGGCTATTAATGGACAAGAAGTTTACCATCATATTGTCAGTCCTTTTCTTTATGCTAAAAGGATTCAGCAGGCATCCATAATTGGGGGTTTTCTTTTCCTACTGGATGTTGCTCCTGACAATTGGTATTTCAGTTTGTGATCAAAATTGGAATTTAATGTTAATTGCCATCTAAAAGTTGTAGTGGCTGTAACTAGATATCCCATTTGTCGGGGTTTATGTATTCTGAACATTTTAGGATAAGAGATGCTAATAGAAGCCAAACATATCCTTATGCTTGCTTATGGATCTATTAACTTTTATTGACTTCTTGGTCAACCTGGTATCAAACACTCAAGAGTCAAAAGTTGTTAGCTCCATGATGTGATGCTCTTCTTCTTTTTTACTTTTTCCCCTTGCAATATATGGAAGGGATGGTTCAACCGTCAAGGAATTATTTTCAGTTAATTTCAATTGAACTCTCTCTTCTTACAGTAGTCGGCAGGTTATTTGTTTTTGGCTATATAATATGTATAAGATCCATCCATCGTGACATATTGTTTGATATGCGAAGTTGAAGAAAAATTAATTTCTTAATGCTTGGCAATATAAGTTATAAAAATACCATTTTCCATAGTCATCCATCTTTTCTCTCTGATTCTTTTAAATGTTAAAAAAAAGAGCAATAGATAACTGCCAACAGAATTCTTTTAACATTATTGCTTCATCATCATCTTCCTGACCCTCTTCCTTGAAGTGTCTTCTTTTAGCATGTTAGCATTTTTTGTTTATTTACGTAAATATTTTCCATTTAAACATGTCTCATTTTATCGTCATTTACACAGGGATCTTTTATAAGACCTCAAGATTCTGCTGCTATAGCTGACAGTGGATCACAGGCTTCCAATACTTCACAGCTGGGATCTCAAGCTCCTTCTAAAGGTCTGCACAATTGAATTATCTATGTATGGTTTACATGTGTAATTCTATGGATATGTGGATTTATATCAGACTACATGTTCTTTGGCAAGTAAAATTTATTACTATAATGAAGAACAAGAAGAAAGGATAAGATACTTCAGAAGACTTTTAAAACTAATGCAACAGAAATGAATAGGAGTTTCCTTATTTGATTGAAAAATATTCTCTACTTCCTTTTATCTTATAACTATACATTTTATTGGCAATCTTTGATTCATGTTATCTATTGCAAGTACTGAATACTTCACTCTTGTTCTATTACAAGCTTGAAGAAATAAAAAAAAAATTTCCTTTTAGTTTTAAAATAAATGCATAGGTATACCATGTTATACATCCATATCTTTTGCTCTTGCAAGTGATCATAGTTGCTTCATGACATCTATATGCTCATTAAAATATTAATAAAAATGACAAATTGAAATGGCTTATACATAAATGAAATAGATAGAGAATATTGCACGGTTGGTCTTTAGGGTGGGGATGAGTGAAAGTGTAAGAGTACAAAATTGAGCAAAGCATAAGGTTGGTGGATATGCTAGTACTGGGAGACAATGGTGATAATTGGGAATTGAATATATGATGATTAAGCTTGTTTATTTTCCTTATATGGATTGATTAAACCTGAGATTTCTTTTTTTCCTATGTCCTACTTAGAGGTTATGAACTCATCGATCATTTTTATTTTAAATTCTTTATCCAAAGAGTTGTACTTAAGGAAAATAAAAATGGTGATATAACTGACAATTTAGCCTTTGCATCTATTAGCCTGTCTTTGGTGTTTGTAGATCAGCTTTCCTTCATTATAGTATTGGCATGTGCAGAGCAAGTTAGATTTGACTGTAGCATGTTGAGTTAAAAGATTTTCCCATATATTATTCTTTTTCATTTTGTTGTGTGTCCTAATTTATTTATTTATTATTTATATTATTACTGCTACTTATTTATTTTGCTACCATGTAGAAGCTACATTGTCCAGGTCCCAAGATAAGGATGCTAATGGAATGCATGGAATTACCTCATCAACCACACAAACGAAATCTGGTTCTCCAATGAAGTCAACAAACAGTGGTTCATCAAGAGATCAGTCTGAAGATGATGAAATTGAAGAAGAAATTGAAATAACTGAAAATATGGACCCTGCTGATGCCAAACGTGTGAGGAGGTAATTTTGGTCTCTGCTCTTTTGATTGCAAATATTACAGATTTGGTGTGTGCCAATGTTCAATGTACACTGTTTCTCTTGTCCTGGGAAATGGAATTATCTGGAAAGCATAGGTTATGGATCCAACGAAAAATAAGCATAGGTTTCAGATCCAAAAAGAAATAAAATAAAAGAAGATCCAAAAGTATTTTCCTTTTGAAGTTTCCTTAATGGATTGTGAAATTGGCATGACATAGGTCAAAACTTTTAAAACAACTTATTCAAATTATTGATAACAGGGAATATAACCATGCATTTTGAAAGTGTGGTGTTAAGTCTTGGAAAATGTGATACATTCTTTATGTGCATACATGTTCAAATTGATATGATGTATTATGTAGTCCACTTGCATGAAATTCATTATTCTTTTCTATGTGTTTGAGGTATAAGGCCTTTTATTGATTCATATATTGTTTTCCAGAATGCTTTCCAATAGAGAGTCAGCTAGACGCTCCAGAAGAAGAAAGCAGGCTCATTTGACTGAGCTTGAGACACAGGTGTAGTTCTTTTTTCCAACTTTGGGTTTTTGCTTCCTCACTTTGGTAGGAAGAAATTTTATACACCTCCTTATGCCTTTTGGTTTTATGTAGGTTTCTCAATTAAGAGTTGAAAATTCATCTCTACTGAAGCGTCTCACTGACATAAGCCAAAAGTACAATGAAGCTGCTGTTGACAACAGAGTGTTGAAAGCTGATGTTGAAACAATGAGAGCGAAGGTAAGCAATTCATCAGTATTGATCTTACAGTTGATTGCCTTTCTGAAAGGCATTTTCCAAAACAGAATAGATTGCCTTCCTAGCCTTTGCTAGGCACTCATTAAGGTCGTTGCAAGCTGAGGATTGAAGCTCAAGCATTAAAGTATCCCAATGATTCTCATTTCTGGAAAAAAAAAGATAGTAGAGATATTGATGCAGACAAGGAAAAGAAACCTAATATATAATTTCATTTTGTACCTTGGTTTTATTTTCAGGTGAAGATGGCTGAGGAAACAGTTAAAAGAATTACTGGGTTGAACCCTATGTTCCATGTCATACCTGAGATGTCTTCAATGAGCCTGCAATCATTTGGTGGAAGCCCTTCTGACACCTCAGCAGATGCTGCTGTACCTGTGCAAGATGACTCAGACCATCACTTTTTTCAGTCCACTTCAGATAACCACATGGCCTCTCTTGACCTGAGTGTCAACAACTCTTTGACAGACATTTCTTCTGTTGAAACTGTGCAACCAAATACTGGAACAGCTGCTGCAGCACCGGTACCAGGGAATAAGATGGGAAGAACTGTTTCCATGCAACGAGTGGCTAGTCTTGAGCATCTACAAAAGCGGATTCGTGGGGGCGTAAGTCCTCATCGTGGACCCGGGTCCAGTGGAGAGCAGTAATGCAAACACCTTGAACCTGGTATGAAGAAGGTTATTGGTGAAGGGTGCTTGAGAACGAGTCAATTGCATTATAATTTTCGATTCAACTGTATGTAAGAATTCCTATTCTTTTAAGTTTAACGCCTTTTGTGTCAAGACTGCTATATTAACCTTAAGTTGATCAGTGACTTGTGACGCCTACTGCATTATCTGCTAATCAGTATAGTTTGTTAATTTACCAAGGCCATTACAATTGCATATGACATGCTTGAGTCTCAGCTGTATCTATTTCTCTACTTTGTACTAATTATGCTCCATTGATAATTGATTGGGAGGAAAAAAAACTTTGTAATATCAACACAAACAACTAAACAAGAAACTCAATTGACCAACCAAATATTAAAACAATTATGTCGAAGTTATCCATATCTTAACATGACCAACAATTTCTATGTAAGCAATGATGTCAAGTTACTGCCATGGATACTGATATAGCAATGTAACAACAGTGCTATGAAATTTACTTTAATCAAATATCAAACACTCGGGTAACTAATCACGGGGCATTATATTTGCATCAACTAAATATATTACTCAGTACCAATGTCATAAGTACATCAACAATTACGCCTTCCTCTTGCACACGTTAGATTCTCGAGCAGATGTACAATATCTTCCTCTAATCAATTTCGATGATGCCTTCTGCTCCTCTGATGCAATTTTCCCTTTCAAGTATTCTCACAACCAAGCACAGAAGTTGCCAGCCAGTTCTATATCTACAACCCATCCAAGGTATAATTTCTGATGGTTTGAACCAAGCTACAACCTGGTAGAGTTTCTATCTTTTTAACCTTCATTTCCTTTCTAAGAACCTCCACGTCTCGCCATCTTTCAGCGGAAGCGTAAACATTTGACAAAGCTACATAATCCTCACTACTTGCACCCAAATCTGTAGAAACCAGATCAGGCTTTAGCTGGAGAAGGATCTTTCCAACCTTCTCAGCCATCACAACATCGCCATGAACATAGCAAGCACTTAACAAACTCCTCCACAAGATTGCATCTTTAACTGGGATCCCCATTATAAAACTATAGGCTTCTTCTAAGTGTCCAGCCCTGCCAAGAAGATCAACAATACAGCCATAATGTTGCATATGAGGCTCAAAACCGAACTTCCTCTTCATGCTTTTAAACAAATGAAGTCCCTCTTCAACAAGGCCCGCATGGCAGCAGGCGGAGAACAAGCTAGTGAAAGTCACTGCATTAGGCTTTATACCGCAAGCCATCATTGAATCTAAAAGCATTACTGCATCGTTTCCTTTACCGTGAATGGCTAAACCAGTTGCCATTGCAGTCCATGTTAATACATTCTTTTCTCTCATTCGTTTAAAGATTAATAAAGCACCTTCAAGGTATCCGCATTTTGAGTACATATCAACAAGACCAGTACCAATATATACATCATTCTCAGGCACGTAAACTGTCTTCTCTATATAAGCATGGACAGAAGCCCCGATTTGAAGCACCCCCAGCTTAGAACTCGCTGAAACAACACAAACCATGGTAGTATCAGTAGGTTTGACTTCACAAACATCAACCAGCATATTCCTAAACAACAGCAACGCATCATATGCACATTCCTTAGCTTTTTTGATCTGTGAACAATACCCAGTCATCATCGCATTCCAAGTAACACTACTTCTCATTGTCATTTCATCAAACACTCTTCTCGCTGAAAAAACATCCCTATTACTAGCATAAAAATGAATTAGGGTAGTAGGCACCAAGACATCAAACATAAAGCCAAAGCCGAGTTTAACTAAACGTACATGTATCTGTCTACCTAGCCATAGCGTTGAAACAGAACAAAATCTTGCACAAGATCCTAGGACAAAAACATAAGTGAACTCATCAAACACAAACTGTCCTTTGGAAACCGAGTTGGCAAAAAGAGGAAGGGAGTCTTTCGGGTGAGTGCAACGTATCAAAGTGTTGAAAAGAAAGAGGTTTGGGGGATGAAAGTGAGTGAATATGAAGTGGGCATAATTGGAGGTTTCAGGGGATGGTTTAGCACAGCAAAGTTGTACAATTCGGGCATAAAGAGAGGGTGATTTGAGGCCGTTGGTGATTAAATGTGCATGGATTTGTTTACAATGATTTGTGGCGATTGTTTTGACGTTAAGTCGAGCGAGGCATCTGTGTCTTGGAAGAGAGTGCATGTGGATTATGTTAAAGCGGCAGAGAAGAGCTTCCCATAGCTGTTGGTATAAACTACGAAGTTTCGAAAATACCAGAAAAGAAAATAATTGGGGTGATTTAAAAAATGACTAATTATCAATTGCAACCCTATTTTTTACTAAAATTTTTATCATTTTTCGTTTTTACTGTACCTAAATTTTTAAAAAATCTCTTCTTAAACCATTCAATTACATTTTCTGTTAATCAATATTTGTTGACCTTCATATTCTAAAACTCATCTCAAAAAATATATTCAGTGATGTAATATTCTATATTTGCAAATGACGCTTAACATTACTCATCATTTACGATTGAGTTTTAGGCTAAAAATTTAGGAAGAGTATCATTATTCTTTAAAATAACTATGTTTTTCGTTTAAAAAAAATTAGATCTTATAACTACAAACCCCTAAGACAATAGACCGAAATTATATTTGGAAGATTTGCATAAATAACCAAATTTAAGGTGGTCTATTGAAATAAATATATTTTTATTTTCTATGATTTTTCTAACCAAACTCATGTGTCTTGATAAAATCGCTTATGTATCTTGTTTTATGTTATTTTGTATGAAAGTCATTTTCTTTCATAATCATACTCTCTCATTCTTTAAAATTAGCCTCGATCATGAATAAGCTTTAAAA